>PISX010023871.1:0-28965 GCA_004024625.1 Mellivora capensis | reverse complement strand
CTTCCTTGGTGTTAGTTGTGATCTCTCCCTTTTCATTCATAATTTTATTAATTTGAACTTTCTCTCTTTTCTTTTGGATTAGTGTGGCCAATGGTTTATTGATCTTATTGATCCTTTCAAAAAACCAGCTTCTAGTTTCATTGATATGTTCTACTGTATCTCTAGTTTCTACCTCATTGATCTCTGCTCTTATCTTGATTATTTCCCTTTTTATGAGTGGAGTTGGCTTAATTTGTTGTTGATTCTCCAGTTCTTTAAGGTGTAGAGACAGCTGGTGTATTCTGGATTTTTCAATTTTTTTTTGTGGGAGGCTTGGGTGGCAATGTATTTCCCCCTTAGGACCGCTACTTGTAGATCAAGGGACAGAATAGAATGTCTGAAAACAAACCAACAATATGTGGTCAACTCATTTTGATGAAGGTTCAAAGATACTCAAAGAAGAAAGATACTCCTTTCAACACATGTTGTTGGAATGTAAAGATGTGCATATGCAATGAAATATACATTGATATACACCTCACATTGTATGAAAAATTTAGCTGTAAATGGATTATATGCCTCAATGTACAATATTAACCTAAAAAAAACTTTAGAAGAAAATATAGGGGAAAATCTGCTCACCTTAGCTTTTGTATGAGTTTTCAGCTATTACAAAAACCAGCCTGTAAAAGAAAATGGTGATAAATTAACATCCATAAAATTTTAAATTACCACTTGCAACAAATAATGTTGAAAGGATTACAAGAAAACCCACAGTGGGAGAAAATATTTCCCGAGTCACATAGCATATGAAAGATTTTTATTCTTTCTAGATGTATAATGGCAATAGTTCCCCATGTAAAATATCTTTCTGTAATCCTAGGTTGACAGTCAACTGTCTGGCACAGTGTAGAACACTTACAGGTGTGGGGAAGTGAAAAAGAACTATGAGAAGGGAGTTCCTTTTCTGAAAACCCCATAGATGGAAAAAATATGAAGTAGTTTGTTAATGCACAAGTTCTGTATATTGCAAATTCCTACTGTGCTCATACTTTGACGTACGGCTTTGCTCACCTTGGTTTCCTATATTTTCAGCAACATGTTGGTTGCTTCACTCTACCAGTCAGGAAAGAGATTAGGACCAGAGAATGCATGGCTGTGTCTGTTAGGCAAAGACACTTAATTTTAATTGCTGAGCACAATGGGGTATCTTTGAGAGTTTTGAGCAGTGGAGAAAAGTGACAAAGAAGTCAGGGAGAGTCCTCTGGCTAGGAAGTAGGACAGACGGAAGGAGGTGGAGACGGAAAGGTGGCTATCGAGGCATTCAGATCACGCTGCTATTTGAGTCTTTTTCGGTCCAGATTCTTATCATGACTTTTTGTATTTGACATTAATGCAATTTGCCACTTTTTAGATTTTGTAGTTCCTTATTAGCCAAATACAAACTTCCTGATTCACAAGAGGAAGCTCAGTATTGTGGAGACAGCTCATCGCTATGAGTTTTCGACAGATTTTTTTTTTGCAAGTTTTTGTCAAACTCAGAAAAGCAAAAGTTAGCAAACATACCGGAGGAGAAGTGAGTTGAGTAGAATTTCCTAGGCTGTTCCCTGAAGGGTTTACAAGCTTTTGAGGATGTTCCTCTGTAAAGGTCATGGTCGTAAACATGGTCATATACTTCTTTCTGTGTGACGTATTAATTTCTCAACAATGCAAATCTCAAAGACCTTGATAACTGATCTATTCTGTTTTCTAACAATTTTAGAGAACGATTTATTTTTTCTTTTGGTCATGGTAGCATGTTTTGAAAGATATGAATTGGAGAGGAAACCACAAAAGCTAGGGGGGGAAAGGAAGGAAAAAAATAGAAATAAAAAATTTGATTTTATTTAGGAGGCTGGGAATTGGGCTCACACAAATCCACACCCACATGAAACCCTGTTCCCCTGTTGAGGAGGAAGGGGCTCCTTCTGTAACTGGAAGAGAAGAAACCACCACTGGAGGGAAATATAATTGCAGTAGACATTTGGCATTTTCCCCTTCCTGAGAGAGAGTCTGTGTGGGAAAGTGATTATCCCACCTAATAGTGAACAGAAATTAGCCTCACATATGACAATCTGAAATACAGTACTCAGCACTTTATCGGAGGAAGGGATGGGAATGTAATGGAAAGGTGCACTCATGCAATAAATGAATGTTAAGAAGACCTTGTGGCATGTGAAGGTTTATTCACCTAACTGGTTTCTTCCTCCCAGATCAACAGGTTGACTTGTGGACTCCTGAAGTGCTATTTCAAAGGTTATAGATCAAATCTTTAAAGATTCTCAAATTCTGCTTGGTGTCTAGTTCACTGGTCATGTTTGCAGTTTTCTTATCATGTATCAGATTCTTCTATTGGTAAATACTGTCACACTAGAATTGATAAATCAAGGATCTTATTTTGTGAGCGTGTCTAGGTACTAATTTGTAGAGCAGACCATGTGTTTCTCAATTTTCACAGATACAACATTTCCCGATATTTACAAAGGAAACATATTTCTGAAGGATAACTTTGGTAAACTATGAACCATCTATTTTTGTATATAAAACTTTACAGGGGGAAGCAGGTGAGGCAGGGTGGTTGTTTACATGGTGGATGGAATCCTGACTTTCTTTGAAATTGTGGTCTTTTGTTTATTGTGGATGTTTTCATTAATTTTTGTTTTAAGGAGATTGTATCAAATATGCCTAATTTGATCGCTCAGTTTTTGGACTCCCTCCTCCCCTGAAAGTTTGCATCTGAGACAAATGCCTCACTGACCTTACCTTAGCACAGGACATGTGGATTTGGGGGATGTGCGTGCGTGTGTGTGTGTGCGTGCGTGTGCGTGTGTGTGCATGGTGGGTGGAGGTGGAAAGTGGGGCACGCACACACAGGGAAACATAATGCTCAATGCCATACTTTCCTGTTGAGTGGCTAGGAGACTACCTTACAGAACAACTCTGATTTCATGTTCACAGTGTTTAGGAATGTGGTCATGGATTGAGGGCAATGCCAATAATTCATACTCAAGCTGGGTGTTCTCTCTGGGCCACCAATTCTTGTAAGTATGTGAAGGGGTTCTGAGATCACCTGAGCAATCTTTTGAACTCACAGCTCTGGAGCCAATCAGCTCCAGATGGCTCATGCTCCACTCACAGCAGAGCAGAGGGCTGCAGACCACCCTCTTCATGGAGAACCTTCTAGTTTCCACCTTATGGAACTGACATGCAGCAATGGTCAGAGGTTCCAGAGATTGTACTCACCAAACTCACAGCAGGTGTCAGATGTAGCTGGCGAATTTACTAAACACATGAGGGAGAGTGGACAAGCACTGCTATTTCATCAGCATTGTGTATGCTGACGCAAAAACTTCCTAGTGGAGTCAGGGTTAGTGGACGACAACGATCATACTTGACTTTTATTAGTTGTCTACAAGCTGCTTCAGAGTGGGGGGGAAAGGCACCGCAACCAAATGGCAACAAGGAAGTCTACTTATTTAGAGCGAGCTACCACAAGGGCATCTGCTGTCCTAACTCGTGTCTCGGCAGACACCCAGAGGCAGGCAAAGATTCACAGGGGAAAAGGGAAGCTTTCAGTCATGCCCTGGTTGGAGGCTGGTGGCATGGGGAAGCTGTGGGCAGGCCAACCCGAAGGGGACACCCCAGGTCCTTGGCTAGGACGCATACTTGGCATTCGCTGGTTGGTCCTAACTTGGCAGAGGGGTCAAAAACCAGGGAACCCATCAATAATCAGATGAACTGGAAGAGACGATACGGGGAGAACAAGGGGACACGGTGAGAAACAGTCAGGCTGAGAAAGTGGAGGGGCACTCTGGTGTAGTCAGCCTTGTTCACGGCACAGGAACAAAGCAGAGCCTCCAAAACAGAGCTCTTGGCCTTGTCATAGACCCTTTCTGTTTCCACCCTGATGCAGCCTGACCACCTTGTTGTGCTGGACCGGACACTCCGTGATGGAGAACGTTGTGTGTGTGTGTGTGTGTGTGTGTGTGTGTGTGTTGAGGGGGTAGTGCCTGCAAACGGGCTGCAGGTCCTACATGACATCAGGGTCTGCTACAGTTAGGTGTGGGCGTGGTCTCAAAGTGCAGGATACCGCACGCACGCACACACACGCACGCACGCACACGCACACGGGCTTCTGTGCTTCTCCCAGAAGCTGTTGTGAACTAGCTTGAAGAGTCTCACCTGCGTTCAGAACAACCCAGTGCTCGGAGCATTGCTTTTCTTTTATGCTCCTTCTGCTTTTAAAGAAATCTCCTAAATTTTTATGTTTTTCTTAATTGACTTAGAACAGGGAATTACAGTTGCAAATTCATAAAGAGGACAAATGGGGTCATCAAGTGGGTTTTCAGAATGACCCTTCTGCAGCCTGGTCCGTTCGTTCGTGTGAGCTGACGCGACCTGACCCAGCCGTCCCCCGTGGTTTCTCTCCTTACACGTGATTTGGAGTAAGGGTGCGCTCCTGCCCTCTCACAGCTCACAAACCCACACAGAAAGGCAGGCGTGCTGGTGGTTAGGAAGCTTTTATCATTCTATCTCCTGCTTGCAGGCACTCAAAGAAATTTGACATTGGAAATTACTACTCACTGACCTGTTTAAAAAGATACTGTGTTTTCTTGATGATATAACAGGCATATGTATCTTATAATTTAATGTAACATCATCTCATTATCTTTCTAACTTTAAGTCTTTCCTGTGCCTTCCATTTAGCTGTGTCTTAGAATCTAGCTACTACAGAAATCTATGGTCTTTTTCCGGACTGCAAGAAGCCAAACATTCATTGCTGGGAGGAGGTGTGAGGAGACAACACCGGAATAAAATATCTATGAGCTCGAGATTTGGTCCCAGACAGAATAAGTGATGATCAGGGCGTCTGAGGTGACAGCGTAAGGAGCTCGGGCAGGCTGCTCCCCCAGAGAGACCCTCGTGAGACTGATGAAAATTAGCGAAGACAAGCATTTGGATTTGGCCAAAAGGCAATAAATTAAGGAGCACTTGTTTATTGTGGTCTATTGATGCTCAGGCTGGTGGAGGTGGTGGCACACACCCCACCCTCTGCCTGGCTGAAGAACCTTCCAGAAGGACCTCCCAGCAGGCTCAGCAGTCTAGTGGCAGTTCCCGTCTCATCCACTCTGTAGGCGGGGGCAGGGGAGGGGAACTATTCCTACTGGATTCGGGCCGGAGAAAGTCTGGACACCCCCTTACCACAGCTCTGGGCTGCAGACAGCCAACACGTGGGAGTTACCCCAGTAACACCACGTGGCTAAGTATCGGGAAGTCAGTTACTGCTGCAGACCCCATTGCCAGAATGAAGGTCAGATACCACAGGTGTCTCTCCACAGACACACACACAAATGGGATTTGACAAGATCCGACACTCTTTCATGACAAAACCCTCTACCAACTGGAAAAAGAAGAAAATTTCCTCAGCCCAATAGAGGACAGCTACACACACACACACACACACACACACACTCACTCCAAAGAAAATACCATAGTTGGTGGTGAAAGCCTCAGCACTTTCCTCCTGAGATGAGGAACAGGGCAAAGTAGGAGATCTCACACTATTCAATACTGTATTAGCGATTCTATCCTGGGCAATTAGGCAAGTGAAAAAAGGTACAAAGCTTGCTGACTGGAAAGGGAGAACAAACAAAAAACTGTCTTTCTTTGCAGAAGACGTGACCTTTTATGCATAAAAATCCCAGCAGTCCAACATGAATCTGTTAGAACTAATGAGTGAATTCACCAAGGTTTCAGGAAACGAGATCAACAAAACAAAATCGACTGTATTTCCACACATTAGCAATGGAGATTAAAATGAGATTACGAAAATAATTCCATTTACAATAGCATCAAAAACAGCAAAACGCTTCATGAATAAAGAGGAACACAGGGCTTGCATACGGAAACCACAAAACATCACTGAGAGAAACTGAATGCCTAGATAAATGTAAGAAAATTCCGTATTTCTCAAAGGATTACTAGTGTTAAGGTAACAATATTCCCCCAGGTGACCTACTGATTCAATCCACTTCCTACCGTCCCTGTTGCCTTTTCTGCAGGAATCCCCAGTACAGTCCCTACAGAGCCTGGAGCCCCACTCGGGGCTTGATCTCACGTAATAAAGCTTTTTTTTTTTTTTTTTTTTTTTAAGAAACAGATTAGAAATGGGTAGCAATAAATAATGACTAAAATACATTTCCTTTTTCTAAAAATTTTTACTTGAACTTTTTTTCTTAAGATACATATAGTTCATATACGTAGCAATCTTCAATCACCAAGAACATCAACCCCAGACCCTGGAATCCACTCATTTACTGTCTTTCTCTACAGATTTTCCTATTCTGGACATTCATATAAATGGGATATGTATTTTGCCTTTTGTGACTGGCTTCTTTCACTTAGCACAGTGTTTTAAACCTGCTTCTATTTTTAAAATACCTTTAAAAAAAAGCAAATGCTCTCACTTTGGATCAAAACAAAAGTAAACACATGTCATTTTATATAATTTGGGAAGTATGGGATAAAATTAAATTTGACCAAAAAAGTGACAATTAATGAAAATCCTGTGTTGGCAAATACAGAACTCAATTTTCACAAAATTATTTTAACAAATGGAATATTGTTCTGTGTTATATTTTTATTTTTCTTTAAAGATGATGCCATGGGCATTTCCCTAAATAAGTGTTCTTTTACGTCATCCCTATTTTGGTATAGTTGGTAGAGAATAAAAATGATTTTATGCTCGAAGATGATTCATTTTTAATTTGTCCTGCATTAGGCTATTTCACTGAAAGTTCCTGATGGACCTGAAATGTCTCGTCCGCAAAAGCCTCACACAACGTTTTGTGTTGTTCTGAATGTGCGGATAACTAGTCAAGGAGTTATTTCCAGCTCTTTTGAGGTGTATTTCTGATTCAGTCTTGACTCCACGAGCCAACATTTCCATCCCCAGGCCTAAAATTCATATGTTCAGAGACGACTTATTGGAGTCGGGGACAGATTGGAAGAAAATGACCAGAGATCTTGGGATTTCTCTGTCTTGTGAAACTGTCCTTTTGTCCCTAGAAAACATCAGAAGAGCCAAATGCTCAAAACACAATTGGGTTAGTCTTCTCCAATCTGCTTGCCCTGTTGACAAGCTGGGCGGGGGCGGGGTTTTAACCCTTTCCTGTTGTCCATGTTGTAGGCGATAGTAAGGAAGTCAGGGTAGCTTCTGAATGACCGTAAGAAAAACAACTAAGTCTCCTTAAAAATATGTGTTCTTTGGGGACAGAACATGACACAGAAATGACGAAACCCAGTGCCAGCCCCAGCACTGAGCGGCCAAGCCATCACCACGGTCCGTTGTGCTGTGTAACCAGTGTGAGTTGAGGAGGGACATTTCATCAGTCCCTCCTCAAAAGATTCCTACTTCATTCCCAAAAGGTAATGAAAAGGCTCTGATTCTCACAATGTCTCAATCCCTGGGCCATTTGTGGAATGATTTAAAAGACTCTAAAAATTAAGTATTGGATAGAGTAACCATTCCAAACAACCATAGAATACAGAACAATATGCTAACCCACTATGTGCACTTAAAGAAAAAAGCAAGAGCATAATTCTTAGAAGGAGGAGGCCTGTAACGCGAGCCCTACGTCCATCCAGGTTTGTTCCCGAAGACATTTTCTTGGCTGACATGGGGACGTGGGGCTCCAGTAGGAACAGCGATCTCTTCGCCAGAATGAGAAAGTCCTCAGAACGATAGGCAGTCAGGGAGGGTAGGCTTGGGAGTGCGGTGTCGGGGGGCCTGGGCAAGTGGAGGAAACTTTCAACCTCTCTGCGGAGATTCTGCTCAAGTCCAGGGCCAACAATGGGTGGCACAGGCTGGGAGAAAAATGCTGGGACTTCTAGGTACTCATTGTAGGGAAGCTGGAGCTGGCATTATTTGTCAGAAAAGGCCACAGTACTGCCAAGGTTAGGGTCAATCCTGAGTGCAGAGGCTTTGGGGAAGACATCTGGCATTCAGTTGAGACCCCAGAAAGGCTCCAGTCTAGGGCTGGTCTTCATACACTTGGGGTAAAGGCAAATCTGAAATAAGTGTACCATTAAAGAGCAGATCCAGGTCTACCTAGGGTCATAGTGATCTGGGGATGGTCTTCCTGTCTTCCAGAATTAAAGCCAACACTCCCTTGAGAAAATGTATTACCTCTGCTGTCCTGTATACAATACAAAATAATAGATTTCTGTGGAAGGAAAAAATCCTGACCAATCACTGCCAAGATGAAATAGTATATAGAAGAGGACAGAAAAAAGTCCAGATATGGGAAGGAACAGTCCACTCTGCTCACCAGGGAGACTGATTTGGGCTCAATCCCAGGACCCCAGGATGGCGACCTGAGCCAAAGGCACACGCTTAACTGCCCGAGTCCCCCAGGTGCCCCTGTAGCTGGGGAGAGCTGGGAGACAGAGGTCAGCTAGGACATAAAGGAACTGATCAGCACCATCAATCAGCTGGACTTCCCTGACGTTTTATTGGATGTTCCACATAACAGCAGGACACACAATCTTTTAGAGTGTACCTGGATATTCACTGATATAGACCACATATTCTGGGTCACAAATCAAGCTTTAACACATTTAACATAACTGCAGTCATATTAAGTATGCTCTCAGACCGTAATGGAACTAGACTAGAAACCAGTAACGGAAAGATGGTAGTAACATCTCTTCGGAAATAGAACAAGGCACTTCTAAATAATCCATGGGAATAATCAAATCTTGAAAGAAATCAACACATATTGTTAATTACATGAAGATGAAAATACAACTTACTGAAACCTGCAAGGTATCACCAAAGCAGTGCTTGGAGGAATATGTATAGTATTAACCTTTGACCTCAAATCAATAATCATAATCAATATTTCTCGCTGATTATTTCCAGAAACTAGAAAAGGAAGAGCAAAACATGCAAAATCAAGCGGAAGGAAGAAAAGAAAAATTTGTGCCTGGGAATCTGTTTAAAAACAGGGAAGGGGAGCTCCAGGGCGGCATCATGGCTTCAGCATGTGACTCTGGATCTTGGCTCAGGTCAGCATCTCAGGATCCCGAGATCAGCCCCGCACGGGGCTCCACGCTGAGCAAGCAGTCGGCCTGAGATTCTCTCCCCCTCTCCCTCTGTCCCTCGCCTCCAAACTAATCAGGAGAACAGCACCAACCAGGGAAGGGCACAGCTAGAGCTTAGCTCCATCCTTGCTTAGAGAGCAACAGGGGAGGCACGGGTATGTTTTCTCAGTGAGGACAATGACTTAGAGTTCAAGGGAATAACCCAGATCAGACGACCTGTGGAACGAATTTCATAAGAATGACAAAAACTGATTAGTGATCAGGTGACCACGTCAGCCCTGAAAGCCAGTTAAGCTGCTGCCCCGTCTGCCCCCACGGGGGCTGCACTTCCTTTAACGAGTCCCAGCACCCACGTGTGGGGCTTGGCGGGGACCTCCAGTCCTGTAGGAAGACGGTCTCTTGAACCCCAAATCTGTGCTTCAGAATTCTCCCCAGCGCCTTTTATCATGCAGCCAAATGTTAGAAATTCCAGAAACAGATGAGACACAGTGCCCTGAGGAACCCTGGCTGTGGTATGGAAGTGACGAGTCACTTAACTTCTGCTCCTGGAACTAATATTGCACGGTAAGATGACCAGCCAGAATCTAAATAAAAACTTGAAGGAAAAAAAAAGAAGGAAGGTAAAAGTGCTAACTCTGGTTTGTAATCAGAAGCCGTTTCAGAGCTGACTCCTCATTATGCTTTCCAAGAGATACACTTTGAAAGAACCATTATTTTTCTATTTATGACATAAGCCAAATAGATTTTCTTAAGATTGATAGCTTTGTTGTTTTGTTTTTAAGTTGTTATCATGCACTCTTAGTGCAGAGATTTTCACATAGTTTGGACTTAAAGGAAGAAGTTAAATATAGGTATGAATTTCTGTATAGCAATTTAAAGTTAACCGTGCTTTTTCCCAAAGAAACATATTCAATATAAGCTTACTCAAAAATCAAGAAATTGAGGCTAAGAGAAATAATGCAATTTGTTATGCATAAGTTAGGACTTAAATGAAGTTTTCAAAAAAAAGGAAGAAAAAAGAAAGAAAGAAACCCACACTATTTTAGTAACACCGTTCTTCTGGTTCTCAAATGATAGAAACCTCAATGCTTAATGCTATATTTTTAAAAAAAACTTGAGTTGTTTACCCATGATTTAAAAAAAATAAATTATTTAGGGGCACCTGAGTGGCTCAGTCGTTAAGCGTCTGCCTTTGCTTTGGGTCATGATCGGGGTCCTGGGATCGAGTCCTGCATCGGGCTCCCTGCTCAGCAGGAAGCCTGCTTCTTCCTCTCCTGCTCCCTCTGCTTGTGTTCCTTCTCTCAATGTCTCGTCTCTTTCTGTCAAATAAATAAATAAAATATTTTAATTAAATAATTTAAAACTTAATAATTAGTAATTTTCTTTTTGGTGTCTCTGAACTGGGCTCTGCACTAGGTTTCCTGGTTATCCGTGTGTAAAGATCACGCTGTTTGAAATATCCAGTCCTGTGTAAATGAGATCCCGGGTTTTTCACACACACTATCCCCTAATGCACACGCGGGGCTGTGGGACCAACCACAGTGGGATCTGCAAAGCAACTCTGTGACTCGGGTTAGAGACTCTCCTGTTGAGCCGTGTGTTTGTGCTTGCCGGAAAAGCTTTCCCCTGTTGGAGTTGGCCAACCCCCTCTTCCATTGGTTTGTGGCTCTTGCTTCTGGGGACACTCAAGGAAGGGCAGCTAGTTATACTGGTTCTTTGTAAACATAAGCTGAATAAAAAATTAGGGGTGGAGGACAGTCATGTTACAAGAGAACTCGGGCAGACCGATCATCTAAGACTGGCGGACAGAAAGAGTCCTTTCCATATACGTTTAAATGAGTCCCATAGCACTGGAATGTCATAAAGACATTCTGTGTCCACTAGTTATGGATTTTTGCCACTGTCTTTTTAAAGTTTGTTTATGACATAATGAAGTTTACTGTGGTACAAGTTTACTGAATGGTGACATTGCCCAGGGATGGTAGGAAGCACAGTGTGAAGGAAATTTATCTGAACTTGAAGTAAGCTGAAGGAGAGGACATATCCTTTCCACGTTACATTAGAGCATTATTTAATCAGCATTGTTAATGTACAAGGATCATTTGCTTTTCTAAGAACCTGGTTGACTTTGCTACTTAGTATATGATTAGAGCCCAGACTCTGTGAAGTTATATGTTAATTTACAGAACTGAGTCTTCTAGAAATGCAAGTGATTTCTAAGTTAAAGGGGATAATCTGCTTTATTGCTTTATTGTCCTATAGGATATTAGCCAGCTTTACATCTAGAAGTCATATTATGATATACTTTTGAAAGATGGTTAAAAATATCCATTCCCTCAAACACCATCAAGGTTGCTGTACAACACCCTCTGTTCCTCACCAATGAGTAGACAAAGCCTTCTGCATGTGCCCATCCTACAAATTTGTGGTGCTATATTTTTAATATTTTGAGTTTATACTGACAACAGAAAAGTATAAAAATCATGCTAGGTCCAATTTGTACTCCTGAAGAATTTAAGAAGTAGAGCAGACCCTGAAATTGTTTTCCATGAATCTATCTGGTATCAGATATAACACATGTATTCCCTGAATCTATCTGATACCAGATATAAAACATATATATATTTCCCTGAATATATGCTGTCTAATATATTTCTGTCTAATATCCTATATCCCTATTTCTATCTAATATCTTCCAGAATATTCAGTGACCCATTTATGAATGGATAACTATGTAACTATGCAGGGGAATTTTCATCACCTGCATTTTTTTGTGGAGTCCCATAGTTTATTTTTCGAGAATATTATATCCAGCGAAAGGATACTCATGCCAGAGGAAACAATGGGAGAATTCAACTATATGACACATATTGCTTTGTTCCACGAAGGAGCAGAGACATTGGTCACCCCTGGTTCAGACTTTTCTAGAGGGAGTTTCAGAACATGTCTATACGCGATGATGATTTATATCATCTGGAATAATCCGCACCCAGAGCAGCGCATTCCTCTGGCAAGGACAGATGCCTCCAGAAATTCGGGGCACCTGCCGCCCGCCACTGGAGCTTATTATTTATGAAGCTCGTGCTCTTTCAGAGTGAGAACAAAGCAGCTAACCACGGTTTCTCACCTTCCCGAAGATAAAGGACCCTGGCCGCTGAGGGCTGGACGTTTAAAGGTGTATTTCTTTATTGACTTCAGTTTCACTCAATGGTGTTTTTCCTGACAGTTAAAAGAAAGTTGACTTTTTTTTCCCAAAAAAGTGAAGGTTAACAAATCCTTCTCACTGAGAGAGGAAACTGCGTGTCCCTTTGTTCTCAAGAAATCACTTTCATGGGCTCCGTGATGGAAATCACCGTGGAGCCTTTTGTGGTTGTTGTCAGCAATGGATCACATCTTGGTGCATCTCCCACGGTGCCTCCCGTGGAAGGGACAGTGGGTGTGTTGGCTCCTGCGGGTGACTCAGAGGATTCGCGGTGCACAGCCGCTGTGCTCAGAGACTCACAGGGACACTCCCACGCAAATGTCCCCTCCAGAGAAGCCCGCTTTGGGCACGCAGCCACACGGGGCTCCCTGACCCTGCCCCGCCTCCCCCACCCGCATCTGCAACTTCTCCCAAGGCAGCCAGCAAGCCCAGCTCACTGGGGGGCTCTCCCTTTCTGTTTCCTGTTACTCTGGGATCTTTATCACCTAACTTTGTCACCTAACAGCCAACATCTTGAATACCATTGTTTCCTATGTTTTGTCTCCTTCTGGTTTCCCCTGAGAGGATAAATCTGCTCCTTGTTACCCCATCTTGTTCCAAAATGTTGTGTCTACGTATTGTGTCGCCTTCCTATTGCAGTTGTAACAAACTACCACAAAGTAGCTATTTAAAACAACAGTGAGTTACCTTCCCGTTGGGGAGGTGTTGGTAGGACTGTTTTTCCTTCTGGTAGCTCTGAGGGAGAATCTGTTTTCTGGACATTTCCAGCTTCTAGAGGCTGCCTGCATTGTTAGGTTTGTGGTCCCTTCTTCTGTCTTGAAAGAGCTTCATTCCACCCTCGGATTCCCTCATCCTAGATCTTTCTGTGACTCTGACCGGCCTGGCTCCCACCTCAGTCATCCAGGATAGTCTGTCCAGCTCAAGATCCCTAAGTTAACTACACCTGCAAACCCCTTTGCCATGGAAGTAACCAGTAACCATCCCTGGATTCTGGGCATTAGTATATGGACAGCATGGGGGTAGGCATTATTCTGTGTTGTGTGCATTACCTCACATAATCCCACGGCCACTCTGTGAGCTTGAAAATATTCTCATTTTACAAGTGGAAACATATACATTGTTGTTGTTTTGGTTAGTTGCTATTCATGGTTCTGTTACACTAAGATTAGGACACTTCTTTCTGGAGGGCTGACCACAGTGCCTCACTTAATCAAATACATCAGCAGGTCTACCTAACAGCCTGTTTGCCTTGTTTTTTCTGAATTTAGGTTACTCAGCTATCCAATTACACAGAATAGGTTACTTAGCAGCAGGAAAAAGATTTATTTTGGTATATTTTCCTCTCATAAGCACACACATAATCATCTGTGACTGTGTCTTGAACGTAAAAATCAAAAACAAAAATTAGCTATTTTTTTCATGACCCTAATGCTTTAGAGTGCTGAGAGATTTTTGTTTCATTTTTCTATTGTATGAATCTTTTTATTAGGTTCACTTGCTGTTGTAGAGTACGGAGATCTGTATGTCTTTTAAGGCTCTTTGTATGTGTGTTCATGAGGATATCTGTCCACAGTTTTCTTTCGTTCTTTTTCTGGTTTCAAAATCAGAGTAACCCTGTTTTCATAAAATGACTTAGTTGGTGTCACGTCCTCTTCTGTTTACCAGGAGGGATCGTATTCACTTCATTTCTCAGTATTTGATGGAATTCGCTCATGAAACCATCTGGATATGAAGATTTCTTTCGGGGGAGTTTTACATTACAAATTGGATTTACTTAGTAGTTTCAAGCTCTTCAAATTATCCTTTGGTATATCAGGTAGATTGTGTTAGTTTGTGCTTTTTTTGAGAAATCCATTCATTTTATCTGTCAAATTTAATTGTGTAGGGTCGTCCACATTACTTCTTTATTACACATTTTAATGTCTGCAACGTCTGTAGTGATAATCCCCATCCAATCCTGATATTGGTACTTGGTACTTCCTCTTTTTCATTGTTCATTTTGCCAGATGGTTTGTCAATTTTGTTGATCTTTTCCAAGAACCAACTCCTTGTTTCATTGATTTTCCTTGTAATTTTCCTGTTTGCAAACACATGAATTCTCGCTCTTTCTTATTTCCTTTTTCCTGCTTCCTCTGCTCTTCCTTTCCTCGGCTCTTGCGATGCGAGCTGTAGATTTCTGACTGACACTCTCCTTTTTCTAACATAGGCCTTTAGTCTTACGATGCTGGCTATCAGCTTTGCTTTCATTGGTCTCTCGGATTTCAATGTGGTACGGTTTTCTTCTCATTCAATCATATTTTCTGTCTTGTTCCTTCATGACTTCCTCTCTGACACACATATTACTCAGAAGCGTGCTGTATGGTTTCCAGGTGTTCAGAGAATGGCCTGTGGTTTTTGTCGTGGAGGTCAGATTTTACCACAGCCGAAGAGAAACCTGAATAAGATCAATTATTTTTGAATTGTTGAGATTTACTTCATATAAGATATGGGTTATCCTGGTATATGTCCTGTGAGCTGCTGGGGAAAACACATGTGTATTCTGCTTCTGGGTAGAGTGCTGTGTCCGTGTTAGGTCCCACTGGCTGGAGTCCTTGTTGATCCTACAACCTCGACGCTTTCTCAGACTGCAGGCAGCACTTTGTTGAAATCCTCAACGATAAACCCTTTATCAGTATTTAACATCCCCGTCCCCAGGCATTTCTTCTTGTTAAGTCTGCTCTATCTGATACTAATACAGCTACTCTTTTCCTTTGGTTAGTGTCTGCATGGCATAGCCTTTTCTTTTTAATGTGCCTGCATTATTATATTTAAGGGCAGTTTACTGTAGGCAGCGTACGGTTGAGTCATGCTTTCTAACCCACCTGCCAATCTTTGTCTTTTAATTGATGCATTTATAACCATTTATACGTAACATCGTCTTGACATGTGAGGGCTAAAATCTGCTTTTTGATTTTTTTGTGTTTGTCTTTGCTTTTGCTTTCTTTTTCCTGCTCTCCCATGGTTTACTTGAATAGTTTCTAGACTCCATTTTGATTTTCTCATAGTGTTGGGTTTTTTTTAGGATTTTTTCTTTTTTTTTTTTTAATTTCTTTTCAGCGTAACAGAGTTCATAGTTTTACACCACACCCAGTGCTCCATGCAATGCGTGCCCTCCATAATACCCACCACCTGGCTCCCCCAACCTCCCACCCCCCGCCCCTTCAAAACCCTCAGGTTGTTTTTCAGAGTCCATAGTCTCTCATGGTTCATCTCCCCCCCCCAATTTCCCTCAACTCCCTTCTCCTCTCCATCTCCCCATATCCTCCGTGTTATTTGTTATGCTCCGCAAATAAGTGAAACCATATGATAATTGACTCTCTCTGCCTGACTTATTTCACTCAGCATAATCTCTTCCAGTCCCGTCCATGTTGCTACAAAAGTCGGGTATTCATCCTTTCTGATGGAGGCATAATACTCCATGGTGTATATGGACCACATCTTCTTTATCCATTCATCTGTTGAAGGGCATCTTGGTTCTTTCCACAGTTGGGCGACCGTGGCCATTGCTGCTATAAACTACTCATAGTGTTTTTTGAGTTTATCCCTTTGCATAGCTCCCCCCTGGCTGCGGTACTTGGCTTGGAATAACTCCTCACAGCCTACTGGTGGCGCCATGTTATCTGTCCAGAGGGAATGCAGAACTGTTCTCCTTTTCTCCTCTTTTTGTAATACAATTGCCAAATATTTCTTCTACATATATTAAGGCTCAAACAATGTTATAATATTTTTGCCAACAATTTTTTAAAGATTTTATTTATTTATTTGACAGACAGAGATCACAAGTAGGCAGAGAGGCAGGCAGAGAGAGAGAGGAAGGGAAGCAGGCTCCCTGCTAAGCAGAGAGCCCGATGCGGGCTCGATCCCAGGACCCTGGGATCATGACCTGAGCCGAAGGCAGAGGCTTCAACCCACTGAGCCACCCAGGCGCCCCTATTTTTGCCAACAATAAAACACGATTTGGAAAATCCAAGAGGAAAAGGAAATCCTTTTGTGTGTACTCATACGTTTGTTGACCATTCCCCTTTTTCTTGAGGTTTCAAAGTTCCAAATGTTAGCATCTCTTTTCTATTTAGAGAGCTTCATCTAACGTTCTTTTATGGTAGGTCTGCTGGTAACAAACTTTCTTAATTTTCTTTCACCTGAGAATGTGTTGCTATCTGCTCTGTTCCTGAGGAACTTTTTCATGGTACATGTGCTTCCAACGGGAGTCAAAGTCAAGAATCCCCTACTGGTGTTGTTGAGGTTGGCAGAGCAATAAAACAATAGGAATCTGGGGAAAGATGGTGTTTTGTATAATAATCTGTCCCATTTTTCCTGGCTGTTTAATGATGTGAAGCATTGGAAAACGTAGAGGGAAGAGTGTAGGGGAGTGTGGGGACAGAGGAGGGTGAGGGTGTGCGCCTGCCTGGAAATGGGAGTGGCAGTCTTGAAAGATGCGAGCGTCAGGTTATGAAGGATCTTCGACGTCCGGAGAGCAGGCATGCTACGGCCCTAACTGAGGGACAGGGACACAAGCTGTGAATGCCACAACACAGCTTCTCACAGAAGTGGTGCCGGTATGTGGACCTCCGTGTCACAATGTACCTTAGACCCCAGTACTAAGAAAAGCTGTGTTTTCTTCGATCAATGGTTGTTTTCATCTTGGGGACAACTGACAACTTCTGGTTCTTTTCTCTTCCGTTCAGTTCTCCAGGAGACTCAGCACTGAATTGGCAGCCCACGGTCATGTCGCGTGTACTTCGGGGCTTGCTTTCCTGTGTCCTCACTCTGATTTTTTTAGAAACTAGTCACCCTCCATTTAAATATGCTCAAATTTCCTCTAACATATTAGTGTGTATATGGTACTTTCGTTGTTTGGAAAAGATAAGATATTCACTCTAAATGCACCCAGGTGTTTTAATTTCCCAGGGCAGAAACGGAGTGAGTTTCAGGCGCTATTGCCTATGGGAGCAACAGAAAGGAAACGATGGCGTTTTAGGATGGCTCGTCTCTGGATGGCTCGTCTGTCACCCCCGACAGACATGCCGAAAGTGCTTGCTGCACCCCAGTGCATGTCCCGGCTTCCCCCCGCCCAGGGACTCCTTAGAAGTGGCCCTTGTGTGTGCCTCCTGGACCCAGAACCAGGAACTCATTGTTGTGCTTGGGTGACTCCCAGAAACTTTCTGGGCCTCCGATTCTTTCTCTCCACGCTTGCAGTGGTCTCCCAGTGACCTTCCAGCTCTAAATGTGAAAAAGAAAGATGGACGTGTTGTTTGTTTTCTCCTGAGAACTGCTTGTTGGGCACACAGCCAAAGTGACATTCTGCGTATTCTCTATTTTTTTTTAATATATCGATTGTATTTTGTGCTCCCTTATGTCTTGAATGTATTGAGCACAAGAAAATTAGACCTTGTCAAAATGTTTTTTCCTCCGCATTAGGCTGTGGCTTCTTCCAAGGTCCAGTGTCATCAGGCATTGATACTTATGGCCTTGAACTTTATTTCAGGGAACACTGTGTACTACAAAGCCTGAAGAAATTTCTGAAAGACCTTATCTTTCCATTCACTTAGCCACAATTATTTCAGAAGTCAGCAGGCTTGTTTACAAAAAATCTATTGCAGATGGTGTCTATATATGGAAGATGTCTTATTTTGTCTTCTTGTTTCCCCCGCCCCCAGCTTGTGTCATGCCAGTGGCCCAGTTCCACAGGAGAGGCGTCCATCCAAGCGCTCACTGGCTCATGAAGCTCATGCTTTTCAAGACGAAGGTGTCAGTGTGTCAATGAGATCATTGTTCTCACATTTGTTGAATTCTGCTCTCTGTTCTAACCATTATCATTTCTCTGTCCCGTTCTATCAAGAACGCATTTGGGGCCTTTAACTGTATGGTCCATATTGACTTACTTGGACATTACAAGATTGATTTAAAAAGTGCCGCTCGTGCATGTGTGGGTGGTGCATCAGCTCAGTAAGCGACCTGCTCTTGGCTTCAGCTCAGGTAGTCATCTCGGGGTCCTGAGATGCAGCCCCGTGTCGGGCTCCCTGCGCAGGGGGGGTCTGCTTCAGATTCTCTCTCCCTCTCCCTCTGCCCCTCCCACTCTCTCTTTCTCAAATAAGTAAATAAATCTTTAAAAGAAAAGTACCTTTGGTTAGAGTACTTTACTTTCAGCTATAAAAGAGTTTGTGTAATCTGACTTCTACTTCTCTATAACATCTGGTTTCATGTCCTTTAGAGTGAGGACAAGGAAAGGCTTCCTATTTTTAGATAGAAAAACGTTCACAGTTCTATTTTTAAAGTTCAAACAATATAGAAAACTATAGGGAAGAAATTTAAAAAGAAATTATTCTGAATCCCATCCCTAAGAAGTCATTTGCATTTGCTATATTGCATTTTGGATGTCTGTTTGTGTAGGTGCATCGTGGTATAGACAACGGGTAATTTTATGTACGAGTTCACTGGTCTTATTAAGAGTCGTAGAAGTCATCTTACACGAACACAACACTAGTCACGTACCTAATTATAAATGAACTCTTAAATTTCAATTAAACATTTCTTCAACACAATATCCATTAGTGCCCAAAGTATCTCCACAAATTACGATAAAAATTTATGACAAATAGTAATAGGATGGAGTCCTTCTCTTGTTTACACTCTCAAATAAAAAGTTTTAATTATGGCAAAATACACATAACAGAAAATACATCAAACAAGCATGCTCCAGTGCAATTCTGTGGTGTTAAGTACATTCACTTCTTCTTGCAAAACTGAGCCTCTGGCCCCATTAAGCAACAACCCCCCAAGCCCCTCCTCTGTGCCCTTCTGTCTCTGTGAACGGTCTATTCTCAGGACTTCAGGGAAGCGGAATCCGATAGTATTTGCCTCTTTCTGACTCTTTTCATGTAGCAAAACGTCCTTGAGGATCCCCCGTGCTGACGCGTGTGACAGGATCTCGGTTCTGTTCAAGGCCGCGCGGTATCCCTTCTATGGAGAGAGCGCGTCCTGCTCATTCCCTCGCCTGTTGATGGACGCTTGGGCACTTCCAGCTCCTGGCTTCTGCGAGTGATGCTGCTGTGACCCTGGGCGTCCAAATCTCTCAGGACCCTGCGGTCAGGTCCTTGGGGTGTGCACCCGGGAGCGGAACTGCCAGAGCGTGAGGTAATTCCATTTCCTCTGAGGAACCACAGCACTGTCTCCACAGCAGCTGCCCCTTCGACGCTCCGGCCAACGTGGACGAGGGTTCCAGGGCCTCCTGACCCTTGCTGACACGTGTTTCGTCTCCTGTGCTGTGCTCGGTGTGGCCGTCCTAAAGGACGTGAAGTCTATGTCCTGGTGGTTTGGACCGACATTTCCCTAATGACGGGTGAGGTTTAACACCTTCCTGAGAGGCTCCTGACCATCCACATACCGCTTCAAAGAAATGTCTACTCAAGTTCTTTGTCCGTTTCTTTAACATTTCTGGGGGTTGTTACTGTTAAACAAATTCCTTATAGAATCTGCGTGTTAATTTCTCATGTGATTTGCAAATGTTTTCTCCCACACAATAAATTGCATTTTCGCTCTGTGGATTCTGTCCTTTGATGCACAGAAGTTTTTCATTTTAATGTACTCTGGTGTGGCTTTTTTTTTTCTTTTGTTGCCTGTTTTTGTTTTTGTTTTTCTGTGTAGAATTGGGTCTCATTTTAAGTACATACTGTGATTTTAGACTTCTTAAGAGGACAAACAGGCTTTTAGGACGCGTGGACTCTCCCCACTCCAGTATCTACTGGTTCTGGATGGTGGCGCGTACTCTCTTCTCTGACCCTATGTCCCACAGCTTCGCAGAGGGCCTCAATTATCTATTCACGTGCACACAAGCTCGGTACATGGCCCTGTCCTTCTTCAATGTCCCTCCGAGTCCTTCATCTCGATTTGTCTCAAATCCTTGGAGTTGGTGTCCCATATGACTTCCAGAAGAGTCCCAGGTATCACATTCTGCCCCCAAGCACAGGCCCCATGGCCTCAGGCCAACTTGGTGCCTGGGAGACCCTTCCTTTGCTCCTTCAACCTTTCTGAGCCTGGTTTGCATTTGTGTCTTCTGGAGGACAAGCTACAAAATACAACTTATACAATTCAGGTGACTCTGTAGATGAAAACTGCCATTGCATAATATAAAAATAAATGGTAAAATTTGTGCTAATATTTGAAATTTATTATTTTTTTTACTCAGAACAATTTTATCCAGAATTTGTAGTTATTAGCTTTAACAGAATTTTTTCCCTGTTTTTGAAGAAAAGGTCCTCCATTTTCATTTGGCATTAGGTCCAACACGTTAGGTAGCTGACTATATACATCAATATGTATTTTTGGGGGGCATCTGTGTGGCTCAGTCGGTTAAACATCTGCCTTTGGCTTGGGTCATGATCTCAGGGTCCTGAGATCGAGTCCCCCATTAGGCTCCCTGCTCAGTGGAGAGCCTGCTTCTCTCTCTCTCTCTCTCTGCTGCTCCCCTGCTTGTGTGCACTCTCTCTCTCTATCAAATAAAAAAATAAAATCTTAAAAAACTTAAAAAAATACGTTTTTTGTAAAGGCAAAATATTATGTGAATTTATTTTTACATGTGTTAGCTAATTTTGGTGGTTTTAAATTGTTAATTGTAATACTTTCTTATTTCATGTTTTATACATTCTAGTTCCAAAGTTTCACACATATTTATTTCTACAATATACATTTTACTTCCAAAGGTTCACACATAATTTGATTTTTTTCGGGAGATATAGATGTGTTGGTCTTAGTAAAAAAAAAAATCCTCTGAAATCTCTTCATTCTTCTCTGTTGATTTGATTTTTCCTCAACATATCAGAACCCACAGCACATCATAGCTAGGGTGCTCAGAGTTAGATTCTCACCAACCCCACAGTCTCGATCTATGCTTATCTGCTTTGCAGGAAGCCCACGTGAAAGAATTTGTTTTTTGTTTTTTTTGGGTTTTTTTTTAAAGATTTTATTTATTTATTTGACAGACAGAGATCACAGTAGGCAGAGAGGCAGGCAGAGAGAGAGGGGGAAGCAGGCTCCCTGCTGAGCAGAGAGCCCGATGCGGGGCTCGATCCCAGGACCCTGGGATCATGACCTGAGCAGAAGGCAGAAGCTTAGCCCACTGAGCCAGCCAGGCGCCCCAAGAATTTGTTTTTAATATGTGAAGTGAGTGAAAGACTCTTGTCAAGCACGACTTTGCCAGGGCAAGTGTGTCTCCCCTGAAGTTTCTCCCATGTGTGTGTGTGTGTGTCATTCATAGGAAAATCCTAAACACAATTTAAAGACAGGGAAGGAAGAATAAAGATGGGCAAGAAGAGTGTAAGACCATGAAAAGGAAAGAGTAAAGGATAACTGTAATCGAGGAGTGGGAAGCCGCAAAATAAAAGTATTTTTGGAGTCCTGGAGACTCACGCAATAAGAGGACTTAGGGGAAAAAATAATAATAACTTCATGTCCTCAGGAGCTCCCGGGTGTCCGGCAGCCCCGGGGACACCTCAGCACGACGGCCGGTTTACCCCCGCATAATCGCTGTAAAGGCAGATCCCAGCGACGCCCGCAGCTGCTGGTGGGGTCCCGGCCCTGAGCCTCTCCCAGGCCCTGCACCGGCACCAGCCACGGCGCCTACGTCCCAGCAGCATCAGCATCTTCTCCAGGGGCGGACCCTGGCCCGGAGCCCACCCGCGAGAGCCTCCCTCTCCGGGGTCCAGAGGCTGCACCGTGCTGGCCTCCGCTCCGGGGTGAAGCACGGTTGTCCTTGAAGAGGACGTGCTATTTACCTGAGGCATCAGCACTGTCGTCCCGTTCTGTGTCTTCGAGTTGGCGGCATCAGGACTCAGCAGTGCTTCATAAGAGCCAGCGTGAAGCGCTCTGGTTCCTGGGACTCACCTGAAACTAGCATTTTAGAGAAAAACAGCAGAACAAAAAACCAGTCGAATCGTGCAATTACCACAGTCTCCTCCAGCACACAAGTCAACTAATGCTGCCGGAGCCAAGCACAGTCTGGCTTAAATAGTGACAACGGTTCTGCAGCCGAGACCCCGGCTCTCGTCTCCACCCCAGATCACAGCCGCTCCGTCCTCTGCGCTTTCCGTGGGGGTGGAAGCCAGCTTGTCCGTGCGGTTCCGGCCACACAGAACTTACACACAGACTTGGCCCTCATGGCTTTGTGGTAGGACCGGATCAGCCCATCGATAGCTTCCAGATGATAAACTGACATAAAATGTGTTCAGAAACCTGGACTGTCATGATTAAGTATTGCAAGAGTTCAGCCCACAGAACATTTCAGGAATAAGCCCTCCTTTTGTTTCTCTTGACCTGGAAGGGGACCTGTCTTCCAGACACTTCCACCACAGAGGCTCCCACAGGGGCACAAACCCACAGGCCTTCTGGGTAAGCACCCGCCCCTCCCAGTGCAGGACGAGGACCCTCATCCTGGGCAGCTTGGCTTCCACGACCGAGCGGCTCCCAGGGAAGGACCACGGCCCCTTTGGCTGGGCTTCATGTCCACCAACGCCCACGTCTGTACTCTGGTTTTCATCTCCAGTCGAGGTTACCAGCCAACCACAGAAATATCTCCTAGAGACCGAACGGTGACCTCATCCTCACCAACCTGACATCTGTCCCAGGCCTGGCCCGGAATGCCGGTTCTCACTCGGGACCCACGCGTTGTATTCACTCTGTAATTACCTTGTGAACCTCACAATTATATACCGATTCTGTGTAATCGTTCACTTAAACATATCCCAGTATTTGTACTCTTGTTTGGCATCAACAATTTTTTTGTGATCATACCGTAGCTGTAAAATAACGGAAGCGACCTGGTCTCTGTGAGCTTCAGGAACGTGTCCCTTCCCTCCTTCCTCTGCTGCCCGGCCTCCGTGTCCTGCGCTCTACGTCAGCGCGTGCTCTGGGCACCCCAGCAGGGGAAAGAAGCAGCCGATGGAAGGACCCTTCGAAGGAGGCCTCATCTGGAGGAGGAGCCTCTCCTGATACTGGCTGGCCGCCGGGCTGGACGAACTGTGCTGGCCGCGGCACCATCAGTCCTGGTAGGTGACAGCGGCTTCACGGCGAGGATGGCTTCTGAGGCGGCTCCTGAGGGACTAAGGGATTTCCAGGCAGAGAAGAACATTCTGGAAGTCAAGCATTCTGTCACCTGCGGCCACATTGCTGCCGGGAACCCCAGGACGTCAGCACACTGGAAGCGTCCTGTGTGTTTGCGGTGACTTTAGTCAAAAGCCCGTGCGCCGGGATAAACTGAAGGCTTTTTCGCAGCCTGTCTTAGGCCAAGCTCTGACCAGCACAGGGCAAGCTTCCTTTTTCCCATTAACTGCTCTGCAGGGGTGACCAGAGTCCTCATGGGGTCCCCAGCCGTGCCCTTGACGGGGACCCCACTGCCCGAGGTCCTGTGAGGTGGGGAGAACAGCCGCTGGCCCAGTCAGGCTGCAAGGATCAGCGCCATCGCCTCGGAAGCGGAGCTCTGTCCTGCGGGGCTCCCACCCTCAGTCTCTCCCTGCAATGGCAGAGCCCACGGGGAAATCATTCCTTTGTGAGGACGCTGTGTGACTCGGTGGCCAGGGTGACCACGTGCATGTGTGCTGGCCACACTGTGGCCTGAGGAGAGCTGCCTGGGCCGGGCTGTGCAGAGGGGATGCCCGGGACAGATTGCCAACAGGGGCAAGTTTTATAGGATGCAGGCAGGGGCAGAGGGCGGAGCTCTGGACTTCTCCTAGAAGACTGAATCCTGCGCCCCTTCGGGGATGGTGCACACAGCACAGGTCCTGTGGCAAATGTGCCCCTGCACCCGCAGCCAGGCTGTGAGCAGGCACTTCCGGGGGACCTGCCCATCCCCACACAGGGATGTGCCCCGGGCAGGAGCCTGACCTCAAGCGGGAGCAGTCACGCAGCACTCCAGACCGCCTCTCTCTTTCCAGACTCCTCGCCCTTAGTTCTTTCGCTGACCCAGAGAGGTCACGCTGATTAGCTTTAACTTTATATGAGAAAATCCAGCTAGAAGTTACGAGGCTGGCCCAACGTTGTGCCAACAGGGAGTGGCAAAGCCAGGGCCCATGCGTTCCTCCGCTCATTGATTTCTTGGTTCAGGTACTTAACAAACCTGGAGTGCCTACTGTGTTCTCAGCGTCCTTCTGTGCCCTACACGTACCAAGTCCAGCAGACGGTAGTGTGTGCAAGTCCGCAGCGTAGGCGAGCTGTGAGGGCTGCAGAGAGACACTCGGAATTTATCAGTATTTAGATTATCTTCAGGGCCACGAAGCTGGACGAGATTTCTGAGAGAATGAATGTCAATAAAATAGAAAGAAGAAGCGATCTCAAACCTGAGCCCTTGGCCCTCTGAGTCCTTGAGGTCAGGGACACGGGGAGAAAGCAGCACAAAAAAAAATAGGACGAGTGACCAGTATGGGAGAGAGAACCTAAGAGAAGTGTCCTGGATCCAAGGATGCTTGGATTCCAAGTCAGGGAAGAGTGCCCAAGAAGAAACTGTGCTCTTCAGCCCAGATGGGGCTGGTAATTCTAGGAAGGCTCGGGGAGCCATGTTTGGACTCAGTAATGTAAAGGTCATTGTGACCTTGACTAGACCAGCTTCAGGGGAAGTGACTGGGTCAGGTTGATGAGAAACAATAAACACGTGTGTTCCTCTGTTGCTTTTGCTGTCAAGGAAGAGAGAAATAAGGATGCAGGACAGAAGCTGCAGGGGGAAGCAATGAGACAAGATTAGAAAGGGACACACGTTTGATTTCTTGTCTGTGTCCTCCCCAGGTCCAAAGAGGGAAAACATTCAGAGAGGGTGGGAGACTTCCCAGGGGGTGAGAGAGGAGGGCGGAGGGGCCATCCTGACAGGCTCATGGACATTTTGTCCACCATATCTGGAGGGAAGACAGGTTGGGGCACATGCCGTTGAGCGCAGCTTTGACAATGTTTAATCTGATTATTTTCTATTTTCTTAGAACTCAAGCAGTTTGATTCTGAAGGAAAGACCAGCTGATGAATTGTCCTAATTTGGTTTTCCTTTAGAGAAGCTTATTGCAAGTTTCTCCATGATTTGGCCATAATTTAAAACTTTCCAGAACATCAAGGCCATCAGTGATTCCAGTGAGACAATGGGATTATGTTGTGACACATGAAAGTTTATGGCATGCAACTATATAACACTTTGTTATTTTAATAAGGGAGAAGGAGGTGGCATGTCGTATGATTAAATCAGCCAGGAAATGGGATTTCTAACTATCTGATATTTACTCCTTCATACTCAGATGTGACAGCCCCATTTTTCACTCAAATAATGAATGATTGTATACGAGTCTGGATTCTCCAGAGAAACAGAACCAATCCAATATGTAGAAAGAGATTTATTATAAGAAATTGGCTCGTGATGTTAGGAAGGGTAAGAAGTCCTAAGATCTGCAGTCAGTGGGCTGTAGACCCCGCAGAGCCAACGGTGTGGTCCGGTCCCAGCCTGAAGCCGATGACGTGAGTCCCACTCCGAGCCCAAATTCAAAGGCAGGACAAGGGTGGCATCCAGCTGAAGGGAGTCAGGCAGAGGAAGCAAATTCTCTCCTCCCCCGCGTTTTGTTTGTCTATGCAGGTTTCGGATTGGAGAAGGCCCACCCACACTGGAGAGGCTAGTGTGCTCTAGTGGCCCCACGCTAATCTCACCCAGAAGCACATCCCGGACCACCCAGAATGATAGTCACCCCCAAACCCGGGCACCCTGTGGCCCAGCCAAGCTGACACAAGAACATCCCGGATGGGTATTTATGAAAATAAATAGGAAGTGCTCACTTTAGAGAAACGGGTGTCATTTATTAGGCAGCAGAACCATTCAAGGTGTGGAAAATAGTCGGAAAATGGTTAGTAGACAATCCTAACCGGGAACGGCTGTGGCTCAGTTTTGGTGTGTGCAGAATCATACAGAAGAAACAACAGAAGGAAAACCTCTGGAAATTAAGACAAGAAGGTCTTGTGTTGGGGAATACATGAGTTTGCTAGGGCTGTCATGACGAGTTACCAGGTGGGGCGATTTGGTGACGGAACCTTTTTTCTCACAGATTCGAAGGCTGAAAGTCCACGTCAAAGTGTTGGCAGGACTGGTTTCGTCCAAGGCCTGTAAGGGGAGGGTCCATTCCAGGCCTCTCTCCTTGGCATGTCTGTGACCCCTCCTCACTCTGTGCCCTCACACACGTGTCCTCTGTCCATGCATGTCCCACTGTCCCTGTGTGTCCAAACTTCCGCTTCTTATGAGGAAACCAGGTGGATGGACAACAGCCCCCACAATGGCCTCTTAATCAAATATTTAAAGGCCTTATCTCCAAGCACAAACCCATTCTGCAGTACTTCAGGTTAGGACTTCCACATATAAATGTTTGGGGGGAATATGGTTCATCCCGTAATAGGAAGTGTATTGACCCTCTGAGGTTATTAATTTTTTGAAAGGAATTTTTTTTAATTTAAGATTTTTTTTTAAAGACAGCCAGCGGGACATAGAATGCACCCGTGAGCGGTGAGGCGGCAGGGATAGAGAGAGAAGATCTGAAGGCTCCACACCCAGCACAGAGCCCGACATGGGGCTCGATCTTGCCTGAGATCACAACCTGAGCTGAAGTCAAGAGACGGACACTCAACCCCCTGAGCCACCAGGGGCCCCAGAGAGGGACTTCTCTGGGGCGACCTCCCAATGACCTCTACCTCACAGTTAGGAAATGTACGGCTTGTGACATTGAGAAACTCCTCTTGCGTTTCTTTCTCCCTCGGCCCTTAGACTCACATGGGAATGAAGGGAAAGGTCACCGGTCAGCGAAGGCAGAGCCCATTGCTGCATGTCACTACATGTGGCAGCTGTTCAATATGTCCACACAAGGTTGACACTCTAAAGGGGAGAGCCTCATCCCTCAAGGTCCCGAGACCTTGAGCGTGGGCTGGGCTTAGTGCCTCGCTTCAAACCAACAGAGAACGGCAGAGACGACAGCGCTGCACCGAGTCCCGAGACGACAGCACTGCATCGCGTCACGAGGCGCTGCTGCGTCTCCTTTTCTGTCTTCTGTTACCCACTCCAAGGCCCTGTGGATGTTGTTTCAGAAGATCAGTCAAGGATGCGCATGGAGGCAGGGAAGCGACGTGTTGTCGCAAATGTCACATGAAAACCAAGACCCGGCTGCTGGCTTCGGGGACACGCGCTGAGCATTGATCTGGCAAGAGCCGTTCTCCTGGGGCACCTCAAGACTGACTGGAGTGGGTTTAAGAGAATGTGGAGGGAGCAGATCTGGGGACAGCTGGTACAGGCCACTCTTGAGAAACTCTGGTGCAGTGGGGGGCAAAGCGGGCCAGGACTTTAACTGAGGAAGGGACCCTCAAGTAGGGCTTCATTCATATCCTGGAAAGCAGGAGATATAATCCTGCACTTGGATGCTCTTGGAAATAATTCAAAGAAAAGTGAAAAGATTGCAAGAGGAGAGAATGGTAATGGGCTAATGGCCCTTTGTCCTTAAATACTGTAAGAACAGACCCTTTCATCTCATCGTACGGTGGGGACCCCAAGGTACAGGGGCAGATGCTGGGAGGCAGGTAAACATAAGGCGGGGAGCCTGGGGAAATTCCCTTCTGACTTTTTTCATGTTTCTGGTGAAGTCAGAGGTGTGGGAGATGAGAAGCAGAGAGCGAGGTTTGCAAGGAGATGCTGGGACTTAGATGCATGAAGGGAAGTGTGAAAAAAGCAGCCACGGAGAGGAGAGAAGTGACCAGACAGAGAAGCACAGTGTGGGGTCTGGCAGCGTTGGGAACACACCCATGCTTCGGCCATCCATCCCCACGTCCTCGTGCATTTGTCTCTGTGTGATCTGCCATCCGGGTACAGACGCGGGAACGGTGGAAGGTTCAGGATGGCCAGGGCTGTGACCGAGTGCCTGGGCGTGAGACGAGAGCGTGAGGGTGTGGTGGACCCAGACACAGACTGTGGGATTTAAGGGGTGTGATGCGAGGCCGGTGGCGTGGAGGGAAGGTAGAGAGGGTTAAGAAATAGGTCACTGGGGAAAATGGCCAGTTACTCTGTTTAAAGTTGCTTAATTCTATTATTTGAATATTTGGAGCTAGTATGTTAGATTTCTCTTTTTTAGACGTTTACAGAAATGATGAAGAACGCAGGCCTTCTAAACTTCTGAATCCAAGAATGAGTTAAGAGAAGCAAACTGTCCCAGGTGTTGAATATTCCAGGAATGGTCATTTCTACCTGGGCATTCAGGGAGACAGGGTCAAACTTTAAGGTCAGTGATTTAATCTGGGTGAGCCCTTGGGACTCAGAGACAGGAGCTGCTGTTAAGAACCATGGGTGGAGAAAGGGGGACCCTCTTCCACTGTTGGTGGGAATGCAAGATGGTGCAGCCACTCTGGAGAACAGTGTGGAGGTTCCTCAAGAAGTTAAAAATAGAGCTTCCCTAGGACCCTGCAATTGCGCTACTGGGTATTTACCCCAAAGATACAGATGTAGTGAAAAGAAGGGCCATCTGTATCCCAATGTTTATAGCAGCAATGGCCACGGTCGCCAAACTGTGGAAAGAACCAAGATGCCCTTCAACAGACGAATGGATAAAGAAGATGTG
>PISX010023870.1:0-28940 GCA_004024625.1 Mellivora capensis | reverse complement strand
CCCCCCGCCCCTTCAAAACCCTCAGGTTGTTTTTCATAGTCTCTCATGGTTCATCTCCCCCCCAATTTCCCTCAACTCCCTTCTCCTCTCCATCTCCCCATGTCCTCCGTGTTATTTGTTATGCTCTGCAAATAAGTGAAACCATATAATTGACTCTCTGCTTGACTTATTTCACTCAGCATAATCTCTTCCAGTCCCGTCCATGTTGCTACAAAAGTCGGGTATTCATCCTTTCTGATGGAGGCATAATACTCCATAGTGTATATGGACCACATCTTCCTTATCCATTCGTCTGTTGAAGGGCATAAGCACACCCCTCCACCCAGTAACGAACTGTGTTCAAATAGGTATTATTTCTGCTTGGCCATGGGTGTTCACTGGAATGAGAACTGGTGTTCTAGCCAGGGCAACTCTGGCATTCATAGCGGGTTTCTTACAGTGAATTGGAGTTGGGGACTGACTGTTTCCATGCCTGACCACACCACCTACAGCAGACCTTTCTAATCCCAAGATGGGCTTCTGATAACAGTCTTGGGAAAAAGCCTGGCAATGCCCTGAGGAGTGAGAGAAATGGTGAGGTGTTGCCTAAACAGGGTCAAACCTCTTGTTTAGTGGGCTTGGAGGCCCACGGGTTGGGGTGAAGGTGTAGTTTGACAAATACAGAAGCAGGACAGGAACCCAAGCCTGGAGGTCTTATTTTTTCATGATGGAAGACAGTCCTGAATTGAAAACAAGTTTCATCTGGAAAAGAACCTGATTCTATGGAAGCAGAACATCAACATGTAGCAGGCTCACATGGAGACTGCTCAAAACCGAGACAGGCAGAGGAAAGTGGTTACATTGAGAGGTCAGGGATGCAACCTCCCACTTTTTTTTTTTTTTTTAAGAAGAAATCTACCTGGTATGGATAGGAAGAACATTGGACAACATGAAATCCAGACCTTATGACCTGGCTAATCCCAGGTTTTAGGCAGTAGAGCACTTACTCAGAGACATTCTTATTCCAGCATGAGGATATAGGTCCCAAGGCAGATTCTGATGGCTCAGTTTCAAGGCTGCTGTTATTCTTGGGAAATCAGTATGAGAGCAGAGCAAGGTGTCGGGGAGAGATAAGCACTGCTGAGTAATAAAGTCAGGCTGGTTCTATGTGCAGGTGGGCGGAGCAAGGAGACTAGCCTATAAGCCTGCCCACATGAATGAGTAAGTTGGTTCCCCTTAGGAATAGAAGTCTCAGGACATTACACACCTATAGAGGAGAAATGAATGAATACAGAGTGCAAATCAAGTCACATCGTGGCCACTGGATACAGTAGGAAATTCACTGTACCTACAGAAGTCATTTGCCTGTGGGAGTAAGTGGATGTGAAGTACATTCTTCCTAACATGATCACCTGATAGAAGTGATGAGAGAGGAGGTTGCCGTCTCTAAGGATGCTGCTTACCGTACATGGTAATTACTAACCCCAGGTTGGTATCTTAGATGTCCTATACTCCCGGACGGATTCTGGCAATAAAGTTAGTCAAAGTCTGGCAGATAGGAGATGGGTTTCTCCTAAAAAGCCAATTAGTTACCCCTGGTAAATTTTGCACACCTAATTAAGCAGAGTTACTTAGAATAAATAAGTAAAATGTAAACCTCTAACCAACTCTACTGATTCTAGCTCCCCTATACACCTTTGTTCTTGCCAAAATTCAGGAAGTTGGAACACCCCACATGCTGTCCAGCTTCTTCTGTCCTCATTTCAAAATAGCCAGCTCCTAGACCAGTAGACCTCAGATTTCAACTACACTCAGGGCCAGTCCATGCAAAGGTGATTAGACCCTTGATTACACTGACCTGGAAGTCATGAGGAGTGAGCAGGAGATGAAAGTATCTACAGGGAAAGTTGTCCCATAACATTTTCCAGGTATTTACCCAGACTACAAAAATTTTGTATCCAGATATAGGTTGCATGAGACCTTCAAAAAGATTGATGCCCTGACTGAAAAATAGGTATACTGCCTTGAGCTAAACGGAAGCATATTTCTATAATCCCATAGGACTAAGTCGGATCAGAAGGCTTTGAGTGGTCTTCACAGTGGCAGAAGCAGGGGAGAGTGCTCTCTATTTTCCTACTGTGGAACAATTCCTCAAGCAAGGTTTCCAACCTTGTGGTTATGCCAATGTTGTGTCCCAAGGGAGAGCCTGGGAAGGCACAGAAGGCTTTGGGCCCCTCCCAGCCTCAGTTTCCCTGTCCTTCTAAACTATTGTACTTGCTAGAACTAAAGGCCTGGTTAATTGGTCTTCTGCAGGTCCCTGCGCACTTTTAGGTTTGGAGGCTGGGAATTTCCTAAAGCCACCTGAAGAGATGAGTGAATATGGACCCCACCACAGCTTAACAGCATACTTGTTCTTTCATGACGTCAGGACTCCTAGTGTTCTCCAAAGACTGCTCCAGCTGGAGGAGAAGGCCCTTCAGAAGATCTAGAGAAAGACGGTTGTTACAGAGGCATCAGAGAAAATCAGAAGGCTCATCTCAGAAGACACCCACATGGGGCTGGAGTTCTGCCTTCCTGTCTCTAGGTTGCAGGACTACAGAGAGGCATCTGAACTCTTAGCACAATATGTTGCTTCTGCTTTGGGAATCAGCCTACATGGAGCAAAGACAGGCAAGACTCCATCTTTAGGCACCTCAAGAGTGACAGGACACGGACTGAGTCCCAGCCCCTGTATTTAGTCTGGGGCAAGTAAAGCTGATCACATGGCCAGAACCTTTGACCTAGGGAATAGAGTCCCTTCCACCAGCAGTTTCCTGGAAAGAGTGTCCTCCATCGGCATGACCGTGGTGAGAGGGTCAGGTTGGGCAGTTAAGATATTAAAATATTAACTGCTTTAAGGCTTTTACTTGACTTCAGAGAAGGGTCATAGAAGTACAGGAAATACCTACAAGGTCCTCATCTTGTAATAGCACCTCAACCCCCTCCTTTAAGAGTTAAGTTGCTTCGACCTTCTGCACTCCTTGTTCACCTAAACCCCATAGTTGGCAGCTCCAACCTACTTTGAAATCCTGCAGACTGCTGGCCTTGAGGGACAAATGGCTAGACTTTCCTGAAGGTAAGGCCTTACCTCACTTGAGAATAACTGCCACTGACCATGGTACCCCCCAGTAAGAGGCGTGGGACCCCTGATTCCTGGTGCAGGGGAGGAGTCTGGGTGTGGGAGGCCACGTTAAGGTTGGAGACTGGAGCCAAACCAGGCCCTGACTTGTGCCTCCTTGAAAACTCAAAGGTTAATATGACCTAATAGTTGGAAAAGTTGAGCAGCACTGAGAAAGGGTCTGAGCTATGTGCCTTCTGCTCACCTGCGTGACCTCTCACACTGGGTAATTGGGAACAAAATGTAGGCCTTAGCCAAGGTCTTGTTGTGTCTGAACGAGTCACAGCTGCTGCCCTTTCTCACCTCGTGTAGCAACTCTGAATTTATCTATATGTAACAGCCATTTGGCGCCAAGATGTCTGTACGAAGATGCTTAAGGAGTTTATAGTGAGAACCTGTGGTAATTGTTAGGGTTGTTATGGGTAATTGTTTCCAGCCTTGCTACAACTATATATATCAGCGCACGTAGCTGAATAAACTGACACTGTTTGGACAACCTCCTGTGTGTCCCTCCTGCCCTCATCTCTCTTTGCATCTCTTTCTTTTAACCATCCTCTTACCATCCCGACCCTGGTCGTGTTGTCGCTCTGGCCGCGACATCTGGGCGTCCTTGCCAGTACATAGTTTGTAGGGCTGCAGGGGAATTTTTTATTGAAAGACACGTAGAAGCTTCATTTCCTGGCAGAATGGAGGAATCTGGAAGCCTTTCCCTGCACATAGCCCTTTCACCATTTCCAGCACCTTTCCCCCCCTTTAAGCCTCCTGCTTCACCTGGACAGGGAGATGGGTCCTTGGGACATTAGTCTACAATCTTCCTAGGTTGCCAGCTTCCCGAGTAAAATAACATTTCTTTTCCCACCACCACCGGTCTCTTAAGTATGGACTTTAGAGCAGAAAGCAGTTGAACTTGGATTTCAGTAATAATCTCATTTGGAGACTGTCTCCAAGTGCAGTTTGTATAGCTTCTCACATGTGTGGATGCAGAGTGCTGTGAGGAGGCTGACCCCATAATCCACATTTATCTTAAGTCTATATAGGTCAGCAAAGAAGCCCTTTGAGTAAGCAGAACAAGTTATTTTTCCATACAGTTCTTTGTCAGCCCAGACCTGAGTAGCTTACCAAAATGTTATATGGAGGAAATCCCTAAAGGCTTAAATCTGCACAGACCAGTCCTGGACAAGAGGAGGTCATTTAAATCTTTCATGCATTAAGACTTATTAGTCTAATACTGTCCATCTCAGCAAAGGTTGCCAAGTGCTACTCTTCCCTACCCATGGCCAATGGCAGAGCAGTTGGTACATGCTTGGGCTTCAACAAATGTGACTCATTCATCCCTTCCTAAAGGTTACCTCTTCCCCAGCTGATCTGCAATTCTTACTTTCCTGTGTAGTCAAGAAAGGGCCTTTGCCCTGACTTCACTCTTCCCATCAGGAAGAAGCAGAATGGAGGACTGAGCTGGCCCCACAGAAGCCCTGAAACTTTAAAGCAAACCTTGTAATGTGAACAGAGTCCTGAGTAGTGCTTGAGTCAACAACCCACTTAAAGCTGCTAGAGTAGACAGATCTATCTGATTGGTGTGGGAAGATGATATTGTGAGTATTCTTCCTCTGCAACTAAAGTTTCAATGCAGGGTATAGTCCCTCTCAGGGGGACTTGTTCCCTGCACATGTCTTGGTTTCAGAGTGACATCAAGTTCAATGGACCTGTGTTGGTGGTCTACTGTTACATGAACCCTGACAGGTATAAACTGAAAGCACCGTGGTCGTGTTGAGATTTGCCTCCCAGACTTCAGTCCTTTTTAACCTCTACTTTAACCCTTTGAAACCATATTTCTGTCCTGCCTGTGTTGTCCCTGGTCTGTCTGCATCACGTGGAGATCCCAGGAAAGAATGGAGCATTGGAAGTCCATCCCGGCTGCCCTCTGGACCACTCAGTCACTGGTTAGTTGTAGGTCACTGTCTTGAGAGATTTGAAGTGAACAAAATTCACCTGTTAGAGAAGACATCTGATGGGTGACTCATCCAAATCCCTTTCACTTCTGGCAAATTCAGACCCTGTTAAACCTGCCTTGATTCCTGTCTTTCCATCCTATCGCCTTTATGTGGTTTATTAGCACTTCAGTGAGAACAAGTACTTCCTCCAGTCCTGCAAAGAAACCAGGGCTCATGGGAATAACACATTTCTGGTAAGTATAATAGCTTTGAAAATGAAGCCAGGTGCAGAAGCTCACTGGCTTCTGTGCAGGGAAAATTCTAGAACTCAGAAGTCTAGAGAAGCTAAGAAAAATTAATCATTGACCATTAATACATTAACATGCGCTTAGCAGCACAGTGCCTGCTGCTCTAACCAAAAGCACTAGGTAAGCAGAGGTCTGCGGGAGCAGAGGCTTCAGGTAGTACACAGCCCCTCACAGACGCTGTGGTGGACACAGAGCCTGCAGGACAAGTCTGCATGACAGGACCTCCATGGCCCTCTAGCCACAATGACCAGAACAGATGTCCTAAGTACACTGATGCAAACTTCAGGCATTTCTCAGCTCCTCACCTTCTAGCTGGTCTCCTGGGAATCACAAACTCCTCTCGGAGCTTCCCGGGTGAGATCTGAAACTGACCCCCATAGGCAGAGAGGCAGAGAGAGACTGAAGATGGAGCCCACTCCAAGTTGGTAGGTGGCGGTTTTCATAAGCAAAGGGAACCTCCACACGAAGCAGGTCTTGGTGGTAGCAAGAGAGTGGATCCATGGACTGGCCCACCAGATCTTAAGAGTTGATAAGGTGAACCCAGCTAAGGTCCCTTTAAGGTGCATCATGGGAGTGGGAAAAGGTAAACAGAACCCTCATTCCTCATTCCAAGGACAGGGAGGGGCCGAGGAGCCTCAGAGTGCTCAGGTCCAGCTCACAGGTCGATCAGTGTCCTGTCTTTTCTAGGATACTACCAAGGGGCCTTCCTGGGATCCCTCCTCTCATTTCTTGTCTCCTACTTGGATGTCCTCACAGTTGAGAGGCAGGACAAAGTGTCACAGGGAAGAGGAGACCCCATCAGAGGGAGACAAGACACAAAGGCATGAATCTTCTAGAACCCAGTTCTCACATGAGTGTTCCACAAGATCCTGCAAAGTGAGGCTTTCCCACAACTTAGGATGGAAGAATCCCCACCTGTTTCTATGTAACCAGGAGGGATTGGACAGAAAAGCCCCCCCCCCCCGAAATGATCCAAAGCTTCCAGGACCACAGACCACACTCTCCAACTTTGATCTTTTCTGGCCTCAGGTCTCCCACCTGCATGGCTGGGGGTGTACAACTACAGATGGACCCTACTCTCCAAGCCTTATGATTAGCACTGGTGTCTTTAGGAACAGAATCTGCCTCCTGTGCCTAATTAGAGCCAGAGGAGGGGCCCTCAGCCTCCCAGGCTGGCTCTTGCTTCAGTAGTTTGTGAAGATGCCCCCATCAGACCTCCTTGCAGGGTGGTTACATATCCCAGTTCAAAAAAGGAACACACAAAAACTATGAATTCTGTTACGCTGAAAAGAAAAAAAAAAAAAGGAACACACAGGATGTCAGAATATACAAGATGACAGATATATCTGGGTCTCCTCAATAGACATTTTTCTAAAGGAGGGCCAGGGAAGTAACACTAGTTTTGGGTCATGGGGTTTCTCCACAGGAAGGGCCCCTAGTACAGAGAGCACCTCTCCAATAGCCACCATTGCCTTAGGGATGCACTGGGCTGTGGTGGAATGGTCAATTTGGTTCCAGGAAATCACATTTGACAGGGTCCCATGTTCTGAGGGCAAAGCTGCTCTGGAAGTCCGTGATTCTGGGAGGGATACTTGGGCAACAGTTGTCTGCCTTGAGCAAGACTGCTTCCTGTCGCATTTCTGAGAAGCTGGGAACAGTCTGCAGCCCAACAGTCTGCATCCCAACAGTACCCAGTCAGGAAAGGGAGTAAAGATCAGCATCCAGGCCCAGCAGGCAACAGGGAGACGCAAATGTGACCCAAGCCATGGGTATGGGTGATGGTTTCCCAGTGCAACATCCAGGAAGGTGCTCTAAGCCATAGTCCCGAGCCCCAACTCCCAGGCTTCAGCTGATGCCAGCCTAAAATTCTAGTAACCCATCTCTTTAACCAAAATCTTCATTCTTGAAGATCACCACCCAAGATTTCCCCATTCTATAGCTACACTGTAGTAGGAATTTAAAGATCCAATGCTGACTCTGCATCAAGCATGAGGATTTTATTTTAGGGACATCCACCATTGGCTGGACTCAGAGACCCAAGAACAAAGAGGTCCTTCATGGTCAGGCAGTACCATCTTTGATTGGTGAGGTGACATCTCTCCCATCCTTCATTTTGTATGGAGAGCTGGGTTTTCTACATCTCTTTACCGCTGCTGAGCAGTAACAGGTCAGTCCTAGGAGGGAAAGTTGCCTCTTCATCAACAGAAAGCCACGTTGTGGTGGATTGTCATACCTGACTTTGTTATATATAGGCCATCCCCTTAGCTGATTGCCAGTAGCCACCTTGTGTCTGTCATCTCTGCCTCTCCAGTGAACAAGGGTAGAGCAGGTAGTGTAGGAAAGCATCCCTTCATTCTTCTCTGGGGCCCCTCAGCAAGGATTCTGCTCCCACAGGGCCCCCAGACCTGTCCCCTGAGCAGCCCAGTTTTATACAGCATTTCCCTTCACCAAACCCATTTCCTGACAAACCAGAGGCTTCTGAAGGCCCCAAAACTCCTTCTGTGGGTGAGAAAATGGAAGGGAATGGTCTCTGGTGCTTGACTCGGGAAGGCCAGCTCCTGTAGTGAAGAACTCCTCACATCTACACTGCCCCCAGGAGGTATTGTGATAGTTGACTTTGAGTGTGTATAGGTTTCCATTAATCCTGAATTAAAACAGGTAGGAAGTCCATTTTAATCTCTGCATACATATCTATTTTTGTGACTATAACATTTGCCACCCCTGTGTCTACAGGAATGGCAAACAAATTTCTATAGTGAAGTTGGCCAGTACCCTCACTAGAGCGAGGTTACTACAAGAATTTAGAGTCCTGAACCCATACTCTACACACCATGGTGCTCTGGTGGGTTTTTTTTTTTTTTTACTATAAAGTCCAATTAACAAGGCTGAAAGATGGGCCAGAATCATAGACCAAGGCATTTTACTAAACACTCCAAGTGGTCAGACAGGGTCTGTGCTGGGATTTTTTATTAGTCTTCTGAACCAAGCTTTTCTGGTTGAAAATAATATTCTTTATTCATCTTAAAGCCTCTCCAACTCCTGTTCTCCTTGTTGCCCACCTTAGTTAGGCCTACTGAAGCTACAGTCAATAGTAAGTGAGAGAATGCCCTTTTCTTATTGACAAGAGAAATTAGACACAAGTTTAAGAAGGGGCATTCCCTATTCTTCAGGGCCACCCACATGAGCAGCAACCCAGGCACAGGATCCTGAAAGACGCAGTGGATCCTGGATTCATAGGCCAGGGAGGTCAATCCATGGACTACAGGATGTACACAGCCCTAGATGTAACCTTGAGTCTCCCATGGTTAGGAAACTGGCTAGTGTCTCTAGGAAGAAACCCAAACCTAGAGCTCCCAATTCTAAGAACACACCCAACAACAGAGGTCTCTTCTCATTAGTGACACTAAAGTAAGACTTCAATGTTCAATAGAATCCATAGGATCACTAAGGAATTTCACTTCCTTAAACTTGAAGCAGTCTTGATTTCTTCATTTAACTCCACTCTTGAGGGGATTTCAGAGCTGATCCCAGGACGAGGACCAGCTATGTGGAACTCTAAACATTTGAGAATTTCATATGAACAAGGAAAGCTAAATACTCCCTCACCTAGTCCTGATTTAAAAATGTAGACAAGATCATGAGCTAGGCACCATAGGTCAAGAGTCCATGGGGACTCATAATCATGCAATTGTCTCCAAAACAAGACTTGCTTAGGACCATGCCCAGGCTGAATGGCTGATTGGATTAAGTTGTGTGATAAAAGCAACTCATCATCTTGTCTGATGAAACTGAAGGCATGGAGCCCACTCAGATGTTGCCTGAGGCAGACTTCCAGCTCTTCCCATTGGCTGGGCACAGTGGGGAAAAACCTTGCACTGTTCAGGATTTGATTCAGGGATTACCTACAAGGTCCCAGTGCTGGTGGGAAGTGGGTAGCAATCGTAGGATTTTCATGGGAAAGGACAGGCAAGGAGGCACATGGGTTACACAAGGGTTTTCAGGAGCAGGATGGAAAGAACAAGTATGTTGCAGGGTTACTCAGATACCACATTAACTCTAGAGCTCTGTGCTAGGTTAGAAGAGGCCTCGTTGTGTCTACAAAATTCAAATCTTTCCATCTGACCAATCCTGTTTCTCCCCCTCCCTTCCCTTCACTGCTGCTTATGCCTCATGTCCCAAACTTTGTCTGGGTATCTGCTTTTTCCTGAGAATCTATACTTACTAAGATTTAGTAATCCATTAAGTAGCTTTAGTGAGACTAGCCTTGTATAAGTATCAGCCTTGTGTTAGAAAACCTTAAAAATGGAATTCTTGTTGCACTGTCTTCTGTGAGGACCTACAAGAGATGGCAGACATGATTATTGACCTACTGTTCAAAGGTTTTGATAAGATATAAATGGCCTTTCCCCCTCTTCTTTGGCTTCAGAGCAAACTCCCGGTGATCTTGGAAAGGGGCACAGATATCCCAACTTCAACTTTAAGAGCTTATATAGGCCTGAAAGAAAAGTTGACCTGACCACGAGAAAAGCTCACCCATTGCTACTTGGTCCCATGGCCACAATCCCATGTTGGATGTAAGTTCTTATGCAGTCTTTCCTCCTGGTTCCAATCAACCTCGGCACCCTCAAACTTATGCTGGAGCCATGTAAGTTCTAGCTTCTATTCAACATTTTGCTAGCCCCCATATCTCATCCTTATCTAGACATGACCCTGTGATTTGTGTTTTCAGATGTCCTCACCAACATCCACCATTATCCATCCTTGTAGTATGGTTATGCTTTTAAGACCTAGAACATTCTCTCAAACTTGGGTTTTTGAGAATAGACCTGTGCTCTTGAGACCAAAGCAGACCACAATTATCCACAATCCTGCAATTGCCTAGCTCCAGATGATTCTATGAAGACCTCTTGATTTGAGATTCAAGGAGACTGTTATAGACAAGCATAAAGCTGGAGCTCCCTTACATCAGCTGGTATCTAGATAGGATCTTTTAAAGGGAAAGATTTGGATGATAACATCCAGACATACTCTCAGGGGTCCTGAACTAGTCACTCAAAAAAGGGCTCAGGTTCATATAAAATAAACAAGTTCCTGAGTCTGTGTGTTACCTTGTTCCAAGTTGTCTGGAAAATGTAACCACAAATGGAGTTTGCTCCTAGACATGCTGGGACAGTTATTGCCCCTCCTATGCTTTTTTTTTTTTTTAAAGCTCTTCAGTTCTCTTCAAATTACCTCTTGGGCAGTGACCAGATCTGTACCAGGTAGACACCTTAAAATCCTTCCATCCCACACTTTGAGTCTACTATTAATGCATCTTGAATTGCAATGCAAACCGTTGATCTCCTGAAAGTTCTTTAACTTTAAAGCATCATTATCAACATATAGATTCAAGATTTTAAAGCTAGAGTGGACAAGGTATGCCTAAAGCTAAATTTGGAGTAGTAAACTTTTTTGAAGACTCAAGAGGTGGTTGGTTGCCATACATGTTCAAGTGATTTAATAGTTTGATGGTACCAGAAATTCTTGCATGATTTACCTGGAGAATTTTTGGTCCCTTAGGATTCACACCTGGAGACGAAAGAGTGACATATTGCATGGAGCACTGGGTATGGCACATAATGAATTTTGGAACACTGAAAATAAAATTTTTAAAAAAGAATGATTATTAGAGGTCTTCTTTGTACCATAATTATAGATCCTATCCAGCCACAGGCTACACTGCTACTTCATTGCCCATATTTACAGCTTCTCCTTGTTTTAAGGAAAAAAGAATGGCCTAAAATTATAAAACTCAACAGAAAGAATTCAAGCATGACCTGAAAAGTCTTGACCTTGTAGAACGCTTATTTCCAGTCTTGCTCTGGCATGAAACCCAGTGGACCTCTTTATCTTAAAGGTGAGTTGAGGTTAAAAAAAAATCTTGAACCCCCCTGTTGACTGAGTTCCTATGGCCCAAAAGCAAGTATCTATGTTTCACCCAGGGCCCAGTCAATCTTTAGTTTCTTCTATTTTTAGGATTTCTGATTCTAGGTCTCCTATTCAAGTTCTGGCCTACTACTTCTAATTTCCAACAAATTTTTGCGAAGTTTCTCAGACCTACAATTTTCCACTTGACTTTATGTACTACTATGCTATTATCTCCCTCTATTATCCAAAGTATATTCCCCTTGAAAACCTTGTTTATTCAGTGCCTGAAGATGTATTCCCACCTCATTTAAAATCCAGGGGAATGAACAAACTGAACATGTCCGCTGTGGGTGGTGTGTGTCTTCTTCAGGAGAAATCCTAGCAGTTGTATTTTAACGGCCAGAGGAGCCAAGATTAGCAACTCCGGCCATAGTCGCACCAACTAGGGATACAAGATCAGGAAGGCATTATCCCTTTAAAATTGTGGTGCCCCAGTTGTGACTAAATTTTAAAACGTGACACCAGTTTGGGATTCCTTTCAGATACTTACTCTTGACAGGTTCTCAGGTTATCACTAACATCCTCCAAGATTTTAGAATAAGCAGCAGTCCATGTCATTGGCAGCATGATTCTGTGTAGCAAGAAGATAATCCATTCATAGGACATTCTGTAAAATCTACCATTTCCAGAGCCTCAGGAGACTCTAGAATTGTAGTCCCCAGGTTTCCCACTATATACTGAAAACCTTAGCCAATAGGCTGAACAGTTTCAGTTCAGAATAAAAAAAAATCTCATAATTCACATTCTTAAAGAATGTGATTCAAGATTATCCCTAAGGTTGTTTAGTCCCCCCGCCCCCGGCCCCGTTATCCATGAGACCATCTTGAAGTGGCTACAATTTGAAGGACAAGGACAACAGCTCCTTCATACTGATGGGGTGTCCATGAAACATGCCTGCCGAGAACATCAGGAATATTGAAATGGAAGTCAACCAGCAGTCTGTTTTTCACTTACTCACTTGGATTACCAAGCTGACATCTTATTTTAGCTTTCAAGACTTCCTATAGGTGGTTTTAATCACCTTTGTGGATCATGAGTAATCCAATTTCTCCTGAAGCATCTTCATCAGAACTTTCCTCCTGATATGGAGGTAGAAGAAACTAACCCTGGGGTCCCTGACATGTCAGGCTCTGTAAACTAGTTCCAAGTACCCGAAAGATACTGAATTTGGGGGGTTGGCTTTAGAAGTATCTTCACAGGCCCCCTCCTAAGACATTGTGCATGTAGTTGTCCTCTGAACTAGGCCCTCTTTAGTTTCTGTCCACCACAGGATCAGGGACCCATCCCTCATCTGAGAAACTGTGGCCATACCTTTATCACAGGCAGAGTTCAATTCCTCTCTCCCTGCATGGTCTGTGGGAAACCTATGGACCACCAAATACTCCTGCAGTTTTTTAGTTACTTTCCTGCATTTCCCTGAACTCTTAGGGAGACAGGCAAGTGTCCCTCTGTACTCCCTTCTCCCTGTAGATGTTCTGCCCCATTGGGCTGTCAGTCTTGAAATTTCATGGCTTCAAGCGTTTAGCTGCACTTGGACTTGCGCCTGATCCTGTGGCCATCAAATTGTTGAGGCATATTCCCTCCCAGGGTGTGTGTGTGTGTGTGTGTGTGTGTGTGTGTATAGGTCTAAATTCTTGGGTTCTGCAAGTGTCCAGCAGCTTTCATGCCTTATGGCACTGCCATTGTCCTAAAGGCAGGTTATACAATATTGCTAACCAGGATCCAATATCTCCTTGTCATCTTACAAATTAATTCAGTGGATAGAAGAATACGTACCCTCAGAAGATAGAATAAGGGAGGTAGTAAAAGTAGTCAAGAGAAAATGGAAGATATAGAAGCAGCATAGGAAAAACACATGATGCAGAAGAGGTCCAACATGCATGCACTGTAGGTTAGGAAACTAGAATAGGCAATATTTAATAGCAGCAAGTTTTCCAAAGAGCTAATGCTTAGTAACTTCTGCCTTCTGTAAGAACTACTTTGCTTTAAATGAATGCTACAGATAAGCCTCTCAGTGTGGTCCACATTCACAGATTAGTCAACCCCTATCAGGTCCTTAAAGTATACTTGGATAATTATCAGAATCCAGGATTTGATTCATGTCATGGGAGGTTGGCTCTCTCTAAGCTGTTGTGATATGGCTAGAGAAGTTCTGGGTCTCCATCTTCCTTGTTCTGGCACCAGCTCAACACAAGCTACATAGCTGGAGAATGCCATCATGGTCCATTGTCCAGCATCTACCCCTTTGGGCAGAACTCCTGGGCAGCCAAGCATCTTGGCATTAAGTTTGGGCAAGGTTACCGGAGGATATTTGAATTGTTCGCATCTCAGGAGTACAGGAAGTAGCCATTACTTTTCAACACAGGGATGACAAAGGACACAGATATTCATCACCCCAGATCTAGTCCCTAATCAGAGAATGTTGAGACTTGTGAGATGGAACGTGGTCAGTTTCAGTTCTAGGTACATTATGCCCAGGAATGGTCCTAAAGGAATCTTGTGGTACTGATGGGGAAAAACTGGTTGGAATTTCAGGAAGAATTCTTAGAATTTGAAATTTCAAGAGTAGGAGAAGGGCTTTCAGAAGGTGTATCTCCTCTCAAAATGACGTCCCTTTCCCTTTCACCACACTCAAACTTGAAGCTTCTCCTACCCAACAGAGTATGCCATCTAAGTTTTTCCAGGACATTACAGTCCTAGCTAACTGGTAACCACCCTCCAGCCCCTACAATCATGTCCATCTATCTCTCATGCCCCTCCATGCCCGTCTCTAGTACAACATGTATGGTCATGAAAGGGGTGTGAGAAATGTTGAACCCCAACTTCAACTCCCAGTTACTGGTTTTCAATGTAGATGTGAACCTTCTCTACATTTTATGTGATCAAAAAATTCTGAGAATGAAGACTATTCCCAGAGTTGAGCTATTTCAGGTCTTTTAAGTAGATTAAAAAGTGAATCAACCTGAGGATATAGGAAGTAGGCAGATCTTCCTATTAATCTGTAATTTGATGGTTTGACTCATCTTTTTAAGTCTGGGAAATGAGACACCACCTTTCTTCCAACTGCCATTAACACAAAGATTGGAAAAAATAGGATGTAGCAGGTTTAGAGGACACTCTGAACTACAAGATAGTCCCACTAACTAGCTCACTGGGACTTCGAATTCAGGCAGCTCATGCTTAAGATATGTGGCCCAGATAAAAGAGGAGCTCCACTAGATATGGAGGAGTTAGAGGGAACTAGGAGCATGCAAGGGACGGCTGATGCCATGGCAACGGGTACCATGGAAGGAAAGCACTCTCCATGGAAGTGCCCAGGAGACCAAGGGAAGCAGAGCTTGTAAAAGACTATATTGATGCAGCCACAGGTGTTCTGAATTTTGCTGATTTTCATGGGCAAGTCACCCTGAGGACAGATGTCATGTACTAGGCAGTCACTAGAAAGTCTGGAATATTTTAGTCCACTTTTATGTGGAATGGAGTGTGGCTACATAAGATAGTCTGAATATCTAAACCCTCCACTTACAGTGGTAGAAAAAGCCGTATGTGACCATAGGTCAAAGCATGGGACATGCTGGGATAATTTGTAGGTAAAAATCTGATGAAAGGACATAGAGGACCACCCCCAAATTCATTCCCAAGTATTGCAGAGAATGCCAATGGCTCACTGGCCAAAGACATACTCCACAAACCATGGGGTAAGGAAGAAAGATCTTGCAGTTACATAAGCGAGGAGGACCAGGAAGGATTTTAGCACTTCAGGGAATACACCAGGGATTTGCTTAGAGGGTCACCCTTCAGGAAGCATATTTCCAGTTATTCTGTATCCCATAAATCCTTCCCAGAAATTCCAGGGAGAAGATTAACAGAAACTAGAGAAGGGAAGAAAATCTCATGTAAGGATAGTGGTGACTATAAGGGGGATCTTGGGCATAGACCTCCTAGAAAGAGTAGGAGTCCAGAAAAGTCTGAAGTATTTAGGCCGCTCAGATCCAAAAGGCACAGGTTAACCCGGAATCAAGAAAAGCTGGACAATACCCTCCAAGAACAATAGGACTCCACATCAGCCACTGTGGTATCACGATAGAAAAGGTTAACAGGGGAAGGCCCTAATATTGTCAAAGGACTGAAGAAAATTCCATTAGGTCTTTGGGAAGAAAGTTTGGGTGAATTTAGCTGTGGTGACCCCATACTTTGAGGGTTTTGATATTAAGATAGTGAAATTCAGCTCCCAGGGAGCTACTTGTAAGAAACCATACCATTGGGAAACACCTGGGATCCCCACTCCTCATTCCTCACCAGTGAGCTATTGTTTTGGTGCATTCCCTCTATTCATTACTGCACTGGCACCTCCAATAATGTTGCAGTTAGAAGCTCAGAGCTTTGGGCCTATGGGTTCCGGAGCCTGGGGTCCCATTTACTTCACTAGTCCTCCCGCTACCACATATCCCAATAAAAGAAATCAAACCACATTCTTGCAGACCCCTTGAACTCCGACTCAGGGTATAGGAAATGGTGATTTAAAATACATGAACTCACGACCAGCCATTGGGGAGGGTTGTTCTGAGGCCCCCGTTTTCCTGGCAGGCAGAGAGCTGGTCTGCAAAGATAACTGGAGAAAGCAGTTGAATCAGCTCCCTGGCTGAACTCAAGCTCTGTGCATTCTGAAAATACAGGCATACCTGATTTTGCTTTGCAGGTATTTTCCTTTGGGGAAATGAAATTGAAGATTTGTGACAATCTTGCATCAAATAAGTCTATTGGTACCATTTCCCTCCTGGAAGAGCAATTGCTTACTCCAGGTTGGTCTCCTTTTGGTAATGCTCACATTTCAAACTTTTATTTGTTGTGGGATCTGTGTTGTTACAATTGTAATGGTTTTGGGCACCATGAATCACACTCATGTTAGACAGCCAACTTAATGTGTGTTTTAACTGCCCCACTGACTGGCCCTTCCCCTCTATATGCCATCTAGGACTTTCACAGCTAGAGAGAAGTCAATCCTGAAGCTTGAAAGCCAGGCAAACAGGCCAACTCTTGCTGGGGACTCATGCAACTGGTGAGTTTAAGTTGAAGTCAGTGCTCATTTACCATTCCAGAAATCCTAGGGCCCTTAGGAATTAAGCTAAATCTACTTTCCCTGTGCTCTATCAGTGGAACAAAGCCTGGGTGACAGCATATCTGTTTATGACATGGTTTACTAAAGATTTTAAACCTACTGAGACCTACTGCTTGGAAGAAAAGATTCCTTTTAAAATATTACTCCTCAATGACAAGGCACCTGGTCACCAAAGAGCTCTGATGGAGACCTATAGCATGATTTTTTTCATGCCAGCTAATATCCACCCTGTAGCCCATGGATCAAGGGGTAATGGACTTAAGCCTTGTTGAAGAGATAGGTTTCATAAAGCCATAGCTGCCATTAGATGGGGATTCCTCTGATGGACCTAAGCAAATTGAAAGCCTCAGAGAAAGGATTTGTTCTTATCTATTCTAGATGTCCTTAGGAACATCCGTGATTCACGGAAGAGGTCAAGATAGCAAAGACAGGAATTTGGAAGAAATGGATTCCTGCCCTCATGGAGGACTTTGAGGCTTGCAGGATGTCCGTCAAGGAAGTCCCTGCAAATGTGGAACTAGCTAGAGAACTAGCATCAGAAGTGGAGCTTGACGATGGGATTGAAGTGCTACATCTCAGAATAGAACTAGTGGACGAGGAATTACTTCTTACAGAGGAGCCAAGAACGTGTTTTTTAATTTTTTTAAAGCTTTTTATTTATTTATTTGACAGATCACAAGTAGGCAGAGAGGGAGGCAGAGAGAGAAGGAGGGGAAGCAGGTTCCCTGCTGAGCAGAGAGCCCGATGCGGGACTTGATCCCAAGACCCTGAGATTATGACTTGAGCCGAAGGCAGTGGCTTAACCCACTGAGCCACCCAGGCGCCCCAAGAACGTGGTTTTTGAGATGGGATCTGCTCCTGGTAAAGAGGTTATGAAGACTGTTGAAATGACAAAGGATTTAGAATATTCCATAAACTTAGTTGATAAAGCAGCATCAAGGGTTTGATAAGATTGGCCCAATCCAGAAGGAACTTCTACTGTGGGTAGAAGGCTATCAAATAGCATCATGTATTAGAGAAACCATTAAAAGGAAGAATCCATGTGGCAAGCTTCACAGTCGTCTTAAAAACTTGCCAGACACCCCAGCCTTCAGCAACCACCACCAAGGCAAGACCCTCCACCAGCAAAAAGATGGACTCACTGAAAGCTCAACATTTAGCAATTTTTAGCAATTTGTGGTATGCATTTAGACCTACTATCACACACTTGGACTACATATGGTATAGACATCACTTCTATGCATGGGGAAGCCAAGGATTATGGTGATACTTGCCTTATTGTGGTGGTCTGGAGTGAAACCTGAAGTGTCAAGAGGTATGCCTATACCTCCTGGCCTGGCCTTGTCTCAAGGACCCAGATGCTGCAAGTTTGCAGTTGAGGTCACTCAGGTAACTAGAGAGACCTTCAAGTATGGTATAGGAGAGTCCTTCCAGAGGAACTTGCATGATAATGCTTAAAAGTGAAATATTCAGCATTAGCCTTCCCATCTAGCTACCTTGTCCTCTGCATCAAGGACAATGCTGGAGGGGAAAACAGGAGGATAGTCTGTTATGAAGAGGAGAGTTATGGCCCCATCAAAATATAACTATAGATTCCTCACTGGCTGCTGCTTTGTGCTCTGTTTTCCTGGTGCTGCTCATTTTTCTGAGGGCATATGCTATGGTGTGATAATATGCATGGAAACAGAACATTTCCCCAAGGCAGTGCTATTTGGACCCAACTAGAAGGACCTGGACTGGTGTGTCACCCACCAGCTTGTGGTGGGAGATTTGGGGGGGGGGGGCTGACAAACTTTGACAAGACTGTGGGTTGCATACGAAGTTGAACATGAGGACCCAGATTTGAGAGAAGTGCCCAGATGACAAAGCTGATATAATGGGAAAGCAAGTCAAGTTTTCATCCTCCCCACACACATCCTGTCCCTGTTTATTGTTACTATAAAAATCACTCCTCCCTGGAGGGTCTAGGACAGAGGGGCCTTACACTATTTATGGCTCTATCCTAAGGTAGGGCCTGTGTCATCAAGAGTCAGCAGCTGTGAGGAAACACACTGCAATGTGTAGAAGCGGTAAAGGAGAGTAGATGGGCCTGGAGGGCAGCCTACGGAGGAGCTCCACATTCCCAGCTTGGGCTTGACTTTTTTCAGCAAGAATGGGGTTTAGAAGCATAGAACCCACCTTCTAGCCAGCGGCACCCCCTGTGAAACACAGGCTTGCAGGAAAGCCCAGGTTATAGGAAGGGAATAGGATACACAGGTCCACAGTGGTGGAGTTTCAAGTAGGATTGCCTTGAACTCCTAGCTGGCAAGAATCCATCTTCACAATCTAGTTTTTATTTTCTAGAAGGCCAGCTTTAGCAAGGGATCTTATTTGGTGCTGGCCAGAGTGGAATCAGCCACCTGTGGGGGCCAAGCTCCAAACTCCCCAGGTCAACACGTCCCTGGGATATGTTGAGCCACATGTGAATGGCAGGGTCAGCTGGCAGTAAGAGCCACTGCAAGACCATACATAAGGAGCTCACTGTCCTCAAAGACAAACTCCATAGCATGAGCCCTAGACAGGGGAGGCTCTCAGGATTTCAGAACTCTAATTTTAAGTGTCCAGAACAGTGCAAGGATCATCCAAAAGGGCACATGTACCCCAATATTTATGGCAGCAATATCCACAATAGCCAAGCTATGGATAAAGATATGGTAGATATACACACAATGGGATATTTTTTATGGATCAGACTAATACATTTTAATTTATGTTCAGTTAGCCAACAGTTAGCCAACATAGTACATCATTTACTTTTCAGTGTTCCAGAATTCATTGTTTATGCAACACACCCAGTGCTCCATGCAATACATGCCCTCCTTAATACCCACCACCAGGATCACCCAACCCCACGCCCCCCCTCCCCTCCAAAACCTTCAGTTTGTTTCTCAGAGTCCAGTCTCTCATGGTTTGTCTCCCCTCCAAAGAATTAAAAATAGAGCTTCCTTATGACCCTGCAATTGCACTACTGGGTTTTTACCCCAAAGATACAGATGTAGTGAAGAGAAGGGCCATCTGTACCCCAATGTTCATAGCAGCAATGGCCACAGTCCCCAAACTGTGGAAATAACCAAGATGCCCTTCAACAGACGAATGGATAAGGAAGATGTAGTCCATATACACTATGGAGTATTATGCCTCCATCAGAAAGGATGAATACCCAACTTTTGTAGCAACATGGATGGGATTGGAAGGATTTATGCTGAGTGAAATAAGTCAAGCAGAAAGTCAATTATCATATGGTTTCTCTTACTTGTGGAGAATAAGGAATAACACGGAGGACATGGGGAGATAGAAGGGAGTTGGGGAACTCTTACACTATTGGTGGGAATGCAAATTGATGCAGCCACTTTGGAAAACAGTGTGGAGATTCCATCATTTGTTCTTGATGTAGCGTTCAACAATTAGTTGTGTTTAACACCCAGTGCTCATCACCTGTGCCCTCTTTAATACCCATCACCTGGTTATCTCATCCCCTCACCCCCCTTCCTTCTGTAACCCTCAAGTTTATTTCCTGGAGTACAGGGTCTCTTATGGTTTGTCTCCCTCTGATTTTTTCCCATTCAATTTTCCCTCCCTTCCCCTATGGCATACATGGAATATTACTCAGCCATCAAAAAGAAGTCTTACCATTTGCAATGATATGGATGGAAGGAGAGTATTATGCTCAACAAATAAGTCTGAGAAACAGTTATAGGATTTCACTCTCGTGTGGAGTTTAAGAAACAGGAGCATAGGAGAAGGGAGGGAAAGAATCAGAGGGAGACAAATAATAAATGGAGACTTAACTTTAGGAAACAAACAGCATTGCTGGAGGGGTGGAGGTGGGGGATGGGATAACTAGGTGAGGAGCATGAAGGAGGGCATGTGACAAAATGAGCGCTGGGGTTATATGCAACTGATGAATCACTGAACTCTACTTCTGGAACTCATACACTGTTCATTGAACTTAATTTTTTTGAAAAAGGAAATTGATGGGCAGTTTGTTACTGGAATTTTCTAGAATTCCACATTGACCCAGATGGCAGAATAAAGGCATTGTATCCTCTAGCTGGGAAACCAAACTGATAAAGACAGCAACCGTCACTGGACAGGGGACTTGTTCATTGGTGGAAGTGCTAGAAGGTTATGCCCTATGCTCCGGTACCCTCCACAAGGGGCACCCTGCCTCCTAGGGTCTGGAGGGGGCATGGGCTGCACTTTTGGCATCTCTCCCACTCCCCTCCACTTCCTCCCTTGGCCTTTCCTCCTTAGGGCCCCTGTGATTCTGGAGTTGCCCAGACCATCCTGGGTCACCTGTCTCCCAAGGCCATGGCTCCCCAGGATATCCAACTGTCACAGTAGCCGGTGGTGGTGGGGGGGGACTGTAGCAGGACTAACTATCTGGACCTCATTCTTCCTTGAGCACATCTCTTACCCCTCGATCACAGGAATGCTATTGAGTTGCAGACGTTTTGCAATATTCCAAGAGAGGACTGGTGGCTGTCAGATTAACTAAAGTCAAGAGGAGAGGAGACAGCGCTCACCATTGCAAAGAGCTTCCTGCATATTGAACAGAATATGCATGCCTATTTAGGAAATTAAGGTAAATCCAGGGGGATATAGGTTCACAGGGGGAGTCAATGATCACTAACTGGATATGTGAGCATTAAGAATTAGTCATTTGGTTTAAATAATTTAATCTCAATCATTAGATTCTATCTAGGCTTATTCAAAAATAATTGCCTGAGTGAATCCCTCAGTGTTATCTGGTCCTTCTGTAGCTCTGGGCCTCATGGCTGAGTGAGGAAGTCTAGGCAAAGCCAAGCTGTTTGTTGTCCATTTTCCTACGATTTAGATAGGTCCCACTCTCACCCTATTGGAGCCATGAAGAACAGAGTGTTTAGTAAATTCTCATGGATAAAACCTGACATGATCAGGAGGGAAAAAGTGAAGTGTGATTGTTCTCCTCCTCCCCTGAAGAATTATCCCTCACAGAGGTTATGAAGAGAACAGCTGTGTCAGAGGATCCAAAAACTCCACTCCAAGCCAGTGATGGGGCTACATACCTCCACCACTCTGGTTCAGTGGTTTCAAGACTATCCTATCTACCCTTAGCAAAAACCTTGAAGCATACACTTGCAATAGGTCTACAACTATTATATTGTCAGTAGGTTATGAAACATTAGCACACAAAATTCAGAGAGGATAGAGTCCATGGTGTCCTCCTGCACCCGGTCTTCCACGAACCCTCTGATCAGCACTCTCCATTCCCACCGTGGAGAGACGGATGGATTTGGCAGGGTCCCAGGTGTCCCCAGTGGTCTGGGCTCCCTCCCTTGCTATTTCCAGGTTAGATCTGTTGGCACAGGGCAAGCCCATAGTGGAACTATTGAGCCTTTAGGTTTTAACAGAGGCAGAACATGCTGCATGAAAGCAGTGGACCAGGACCTTCTTTGGCATCAGCTCAAGACCTCTGATGCTCAAACCCAGGGCAGCTGTAGCTTGCTTCTTTCCCTCCGCCTTTCTCCCCTTTCAAAACGCCCCTGCCTGCAGAGATGGGGAGAGGTTTTCAGGACTGAAGTCTGCCAGCTTCTTGGTCCTCAGTCGCTTTCCTTGCCAGAAACCTTGTCTCTCTTGGCCGGTCATGTGGTGAGCAGATCAGACTTGGGTTCCACAACAGGATAAGGGACAATTTATATGGACTCAAGCTGGACCCAGAAGGTGCTGGGGTTTCTGCAGTTCAATGTCAATCCTGATGGGAGGCAGACGCTCCCCATGCTAGCGCTCCAAAGTTGTTGCCCCAGGACAGCACTGGGTCAAGCCCTAAACAGTCATGTCTCCTGTCACCCCAGCCCACATACTCCTGGACCCAAACCTTCCTTCTGCTCAGCTGTTTGGCCTCAGAGATCACTGTCCCTCCCCCACAAGGGGGAAGCTAGGTTTCCAGAAGCAGCAGCAACACCCCACACACTAGAGAGGCTGCCTTCCTTGGCCAAAAGGAGTCACCCAGACATAGCGCATCCCTACGCCCTAGAGGACTAATGAGCATTGCCAAAATCACATGAGGAAGAGCTGGCCAAATCCAAGATTGAAGTAGAATTACACAACAGGGCCCAAGGCTGACCTTACATGGCAGAATGGATTGGTCATCCTATGTAGGGCCAGGTGGAGATTCTTGTGGTGCAAGTTCGAGAGAAGAGCAAAGTCCACCCACAGCTACCCACATGCCACAGGTGTCCCTTGTCCTCTTTGTTCCATAGTACGTGTTCTCTCCTGAGGAGATGCTTAGCCACCGTCTTAAACTAAGGACCCACGTTCTCAAAGAAACCTGTGGCTGCCATGTTAGAGGCCACGTAGTTCCCACAGCTGACCGCTGCCACACTGGTAGCTGAAGTGGAGCTCCTGGTCCTCATTAAGGCTTTGTGAAGGTTAGAGAAACTTTCCGTACTAGCCATTTAATCCTCAACTACAACAGGTGTCCCTTAAAGACGCAGTCAGAAGACAACACCTGACACGTATTAGGCACTGGGAAGACAGTTACCATCCACCATGCAGAGGAAGAGAGAGCAGGAAGCATAGCCCAGTCTTCCCGTTAAGGAGTCAGTTGCTGTTTTCCTTCTAGGTCTACAGTTTGGACAGAACCCAGCCCCGCGTGTTTTCTCACTGAAGACAGGGGAGGAACACTAGGAACCACGTTCCCTGCTGAGACCTTCCCCTTCTGCTGAGGCTTCCCTGCCTGAACTCCCCATAACCTATTTCCTAGGACTGCCTTGTGCCCCTACCACATGCCGTTGCTTCCAGGGCAAATCCCGAAAGCATTCATCTGCTACAATCTAGTGGGTTAGGAGAGAGATATTTTCTCCCTCATTCTTTCCAGTAAGGGGGCTCAAACTTCACCCAGGCTCTCTAAGCTGAGGACTTGCCATTTTCAAGGTCTTTTACTGGAAATAAAGTGGGGGTTTCAGAAGAAGGGAGGCTTCCTCTGGGGAGAGGTCAATAGCAGACCCTACAGAGACAGAGCCCCTCAGAGAGAGACCCCCAGGAAGCCCCCATGTCTGCCCCCCCCATTGGTCAGAGTGAGCTAGGAGAACAAAAGAGACCCCTACTTAGAACAGGCTCAAGGAGAAGACAGCCAGAGAAATATCATTAAGAGTAAAAAGCAGGTACTTTGCCCTGTTGAAAAGCAAAATCATACAGGCCCACCAGTCCTCTGTCTCCCTGGAGGCCCTTCCTAAGCCAACCCAGTTCCCATGGCAGGGCCAAGCACCACACAGTACCCGCCCTTGCTGAACAACAGAGCCACCGAGGCAGACAACTTCACAGCCACAACCAAAATGAGAAGGGTGGTCTTAGGCTTCTCCTTATGTACCCCTTGCTCCTCCCCCATAACTAAAAGTAACAGTACCCACCTGGGCCTGGGGCACTTGCCCTGACCTCTCTTTGCTAGGGTAGCAGTTGGGGCCTTTCAAATGCTGCAAGCACCTTGGTCTGCATGGAGAGAGCTGTCAGGGGACAGGTATTAATAATTGAGCAGCTTATTATTCATTGGGGAAATCTGTGGCTCTTTCATAGGGCCCATCAACAGAGACAAACCATGAGAGACTCTGTACTCTCGGAAGCAAACTGAGGGTTTCAGAGGGGTCTGGGGTGGGGAAATGGGGGAGCCGGGTGATGGGTATTAAGAAAGGCACGTGTTGAGGTGAGCACTGGGCATTATATGCAACTAATGAATCGTTGAACACTACATCAGAAACTAACAATGTACTATATGCTCCTAACTGAACATAATTAAAAAGTAAAAATAAATAAGTACTCAAAAACAAAAAAAAGAGTATTTGTCATGGGTTAAAGAGACAAAGAGTATCACCCAAATTCCAAGGGAAAATACTTAATTGTGAAGTTGAATGTGAACTCAACCTCACTAAGTTGATAATATTTGATGGTGTTTTATGGTCACAATCTACATTAATTAAATTCTCATGAGGTTTCCTAAAATGTTTATTGCCCTTAGAGAATTACCTATAAAATATGCTGTAACCCTTCAAAAATATTAACGAAGGCTGACACCCTTCAATTTGTATTGTGTTTACCTTGTTAGTAAAATATATGTATACTCATGAAATTTAAATTTAAGAATTTCCTATAAGAAGACAAAGAGCAGACTCAATATCCTTTTTTTAATGTTATGTTTGTCACCATACAGTACTTCATTAGTTTTTGATATCGTGTTCCATGATTCATTGTTTGATGTAACATTCAGTGCTCATTGCAATGGGTGCCTTCTTTAATACCCATCACCAGGCTCACCCATCCCCCGACCCCCTTCCCTCTGAAACCCTCAGTTTGTTTCCTGGAGTCCGACTCTTTTTTTTTTTAAAGATATTATTTATTTATTTGACAGACAGAGATCACAAGTATGCAGAGAGGCAGGCAGACAGGCAGGTGAGGGGGGCAGGCTCCCTGCTGAGCAGAGAGCCTGACCTGGGGCTCAATCCCAGGACCCTGAGATCATGACCTCCCAGAGTCAGACTCTTAAGGAAAGAGAATAAACTGGTCATTATCAGAGGGGACGTGGGTGGGGGATAGATGGAACAGGTGAAGGGGATGAAGATGAGCACTGAGAAATGTACAGAACTGTTGATTTGTTATATTGTACCCCTGAAACTAATATAACACTGTATGTTAAGTATGCTGGAATTTAAAAACTAAAATTTAGGGGGAAAAAGGAATTTTCCCCAGGAAATGAGAAAGTTTGTGGCAATTTGTATAAAATAGTTTAACATGGATTTTATTTTTAATTTAATTTTAGTAAGGTGCTGATATTAATCTACTTTTCTGTCTTTTGCCATCCCATATTATCATGTGATGTTTTACATTGAAAACTGTTTATCTATCCTCATATAACTTCTTTTATCCAGAGGATTCACTAAAGAAGGGCATTTGGCCACTAGTGCCACCCAAATCCTGGCTAACCGCGCTAGAATCTGTCCTTCCACCTGGGTAGCAAGGCCATGCTCCCACTGGTAACCCAGAACTTCCCACTCTCTAATGCGATCCATATGTTTGTCCTGTGGAGGGGAGAGGAGTGGTCATGCTTCTTTGGCCACCCCAGTTCTGGAAGTTTTTCCCCCTAACATACAGCAGCCTGCTTCACCCGGATAGCACATCTCACGTGATCTGTCCTCAGAGTAGCTGTCTCGGCACGAGGAAGGTTTTATCAGCTTGGAGACTTGGAGGATGACTCAGGGCTAGAGTACACAGCTGCTGAGAGAGGGATCTACATTACCTTCCTGGTGCTCCACAGTGACCCTGGCATCACCCTATGATAGGCCAAACACATGTTTAAGAGTATCAGAGCAAAGGCAAGAAGACCCTCTCAAACCACAAGAGCTGCTCCCTACTCTTGAGAGCCATCGGTGATCAGAGCTGATGATATGCTAACCTCCGTCCACACCCAGTAAGGAAGTCCTGAAGTTACAGAAGCCTGTCCTCACAATTTATCCTGAATCTGAGTCAGAACAGGATGTGGGTGTGAAGACAAATCCACTGCTACCTCTGGAGGTTTAGGGGTGGACCAAGTACATCTATGGAGTGCATTTGACATCAGAATGACTATACAAGCTTACATTCCCACTGGATAGAGTGGTATGCATACAATTAATGTTCTCATTTGAGAAAACATCCATGAAATATTAGCCCAAACACAGCACATGAACACAAGACCCATTTTTTATCACACCAGGTCCATGGGTCCAAAATCCAGGCATGGTATAGCTCACTTTGGAAATCACGAGCCTAAAGCAAGGTGTCCCTGGATGTCTTCATTCTGGAAACTCTAGGGAGAATTCCACATTGGACCTTTACTCTGAGCCACACTTCCAGTGACTGCCCTGTGGACTCTCCTGGCCTTTCCTGGACTGAGGTGAGACTGTGCCTACAGGCATTGAGGAGACATGTGAGCTCCTTGGTGGTAGTCAGAACATCTGAGGGAGCAAGAGCTGGACGTGATATATGATTTTGCAAGATGACTTGAATGGTTCAAAGTTACTTCTTTGTGAATTACCATCTTCCATTCTCCTGGTCCTTTGGATGTATTATATTTGCCCCAACTCAACAATGTACTCTTAGAAAGATGGGCGATTACAGAGAACGACTTTGAGGGTTGTGCATATGTATAGATGGAGGGTGGCACAGAATACGGCTGAGACACCAACAATATCACAAATCATACTATTGCTTGCTCATTAGGGCTCATCTGCCTAGTGTCCCCAGAATGTAAAAATGACTCATTTGGGGCCACCTGGGTTGCTCAGTTTTTTAAACATCTGAGTCTTGATTTTGGCTCAGGTCATGATCTCAGGGTCATGAGACTGAGCCCTATGTCAGGCTCCATGCTCCATGAAGAGTCGGCTTGAGATTCTCTCTCCTCCTCTGCCCACCCCTCACCTGCACTCTCTCTGTTTCTAAAACAAGCAAACAAATTAATAAATATCTTTATTGTATGGATTATATATTTTAAATGAATATACTAGCTGAATACAAAAATCTCTGAAAGTGGGGCACCTGGGTGGCTCAGTGGGTTAAGCCTCTGCCTATTTCCAAAATAACATATTCATATTATGCCAAATAACACTGGTGTTCTTATAAAAGATTTATTTATTGGGTCCTGCTACATTAAGAATTTAAATATGGGAATATACATCTGAGAACCCACTATGAGATAGGATATTCAGGGCTGATGAGGCTGAGGATAAAGCCCTGAACTCAATCAGATGTCGTCTAATACAGACCGAGCTCATCCTCAGGCTACCCTCACTGTGATAAGCCAGAAGTACACTCATAATCATGGATAATGCCGGGGAAAAGAATGGACAAGGATCAAACAACTGATCATATATCTGGGAGTAGATCAGGTGACTGAATTAAAGACAAGGAGTGCAATAACCTAGATAAATAAAATCTTTAAAAAAAGATTAATTCAGAATATTAAGGGTCACCGTATGCTTGGCAAAAGTGATCATGTAAAGAAATCTTAGGGATAATTTAGGTGACATGTGATGTAGTGCATTTTGACCAAAATGGTTCATTTCGGAATGCATCAAGCTCATCTCCCCATCCCTCTACCCTCCACGCCAGTCACACTAAAGCAGCTTATTTAGGAAAACAAACTGTTTTCGTTTCGGGAATTTGATTCAAACTGTTGTTTCTGGGTGGGATGTCCTTTCTTTCTAACCCCATACTGATAAACACAAGCATTTCAGAATTTAGCTTATCTTGATTTCCTTTAAGAACTTGGCCACAAGGAATTTGGCCATGCTTACCAAATCCAGGCTGGGATCTCAGGATCAGCCCACAGTGGTGTTGCATGAAGGAGTGACTGGGGTGTCAAGCTAGAAGCTAGAACGTTACAGGCCCCTCTCATGGACACTGTGAATCCCATGCAGTTGAGGTAGACAGAGTTCCAGATGGAGAAACAGGAATCTCCAATTCTAGCTTTGGCTCCTCAAGTCGGTATAATTGCATTTTCAGTAAGTTATTTAAACTTGCTGCCTTTAGGTTCCTAACAAATGAGAACCAGACTACATGACTTCTAAGGGCCCCTAATTCCAGCTGTTGTATTTTATGAGTATTTGAAATTTCATAATCGTGAGTGATAAAGATCAATTTCACTCCCCTTCATAAATATCAATGAAAAATAGAGTAATGAGGAATCCTTCTTCCTAATTATTTGGAAAATGAAGAATTAGGATAGAGAGATTGTCCAGATGAACAATGAACTTGGATTCTGGGGTTGTAGATGATATGCTTTATAAAACTGTACATTTACTTTTTTTTAAGATTTTATTTATTTGACAGACAGAAATCACAAGTAGGCAGACAGGCAGGCAGAGAGAGAGGAGGAAGCAGGCTCCTTGCTGAGCAGAGAGCCCGATGTGGGGCTCGATCCCAGGACGCCGGGATCATGACCTGAGCCAAAGGCAGAGGCTTTAACCAACTGAGCCACCCAGGCGCCCCACTGTACATTTACTTTTTGATGAAGAAGGTTAGAAACACTTATGGATGGGTGGCTTGCTTGAGGCACGGACATTATTTATAGCCATACCGATGCGAGAGTCCCAAGTGTGACTCAGTGGCATGACCTTGAATATGACCCATTCTAGCCCACCCTGCCCCAGCTCTCGCTGGGACAGCCACCTTGTCTTTCTTCTTGCCATCTGGCTCCCCGTGCACTCTGCTCTCCAGACTCTCCACCCCCACAGTTGCACCCTTTGTTCTGTTGGCTTGCGAGTTCTTCATGTGAAGAGGGAAATGTTCTCTTCTGCCAAGAACCCCAGAAGCAATGGCACAAGAAGTAGGTAAGATTCCAATTGAGCCAACAAGGACCTAGGAACAAATTTAGAATCCACCACTGTTTGTCTAGTGCCAGTCCTTATGTGGAGCTTTAAATATATTGTCTC
>PISX010023869.1:0-28969 GCA_004024625.1 Mellivora capensis | reverse complement strand
CGATACCAGTCCGGTGTTCCCGCTCGGCTTTACCTGCCCACTGGCGTCTTCTGCCCCCGTAGAGATCCTGACGAGTAGAATTTTGATCTCAGGCTGATTTCATGAGTGATCGGTGTTCCTTGGTAGGTAATCAGCTCACTTTAGGGGACAGGTTGAACCAGAGCATCCTCCTAGTTCCCCGCCATCTTGTCTCCCCCTGGTTTATTTTTCTTAATAAAAGTATAGCAATAGAATATCACCCCAGTGTTTAACATAAGGCATGTTGGACAGATTATCACCCACATGTGTGTTGTGTGTGTGTGTGAGAGAGAGAGAGAGAGAGAAAGAGAGAAAATCCTCAAGGAATATCATGGGGAGAAGTGGAATTGCTGGTGTTTAAAGCACATACTTCCTTGGTTTAAATACCAACTTCATGTGATACTAACTCCTTGATTTTGGGCAATTTACCAAATCTTTCCATACATCAGTTTTCTCATCTCAAAGTGAGGTGACTACAGTAGTGCTCCCATAAGTTTGTTATGAGGATTGAATTTGTTAATTAATTTAACTTAACTAAATAAAGTAAATTATTTTATATTCATAAAATACTTGGAAAACTCCTGGAGCATAGTAATTTCTATTTAAGTGGTTTTTAAGTAAAAGTTAAAAGTATTCCTAGATTTGTTTTTCTAGCAGGATGGTGTATCTGATAAGCATCTGCGAAAAAGAACCCAAAACTGAGGAAAAGAAATGATAATGAATATTTAAGTATGTTTGTAAGGTTTTTTTTTTGCAAGAAATTAATGAACTTTATGGGCTATCCTTAGGCAAAAGCAAAAATGAAAGCTAAATCATTCATGGTGGTTTTCAACATGCCCTGATGGGCTAGAGCTAGAACTTAAGGTAGAACCTAGAGGAACACTGAAAAACAAAACACAGCAAAATAAAATGCAACAAAACAAAAATGGAGAAAGAATAGCATTTTCAATAAGCAGTGTTGGGGCAAGTGGATATTCATACATAAAAATTAAAATGTGGCTTTCATCTTACATCATACATAAGAATTTATTCTGGGAGTTAAAATTTTTATGCAAAAGGAAGCAAATCACACCTACCAGAAACTTAAAGATTAATTGGGCTAGGTTAAAACCAAGAACTTTAAGGGGTATCATTAGAATGGCCTGCAGATAAGTAACACGGCGAGGAAGTAGACATAAATCAAACAAACCAAAAGAACTCATACAAATCGATGTAAAAATGTCAAAGAGGATTCAAATTGGTAAAATCATTTTGAAAATAAATGTTTGGTGATATTTCATGTTGAATACCTGTGCATACCCTTTGACCAGCAACTCAAATGGAAGGAATATACCCTACAGAAGTGAATACATAAACGACATATTTAAGAATGCTCGTATTAACACAACCGATAATAGTAAAATGTGGGAATGGCCTAAATGGCTCTAATAGCAGAATAGGTGAACACACTGTACTATACACATACACAGTGTACTATTCAACAATGAAACCAAACAACTACAGCTACCCTGTTTGTTTGTTTGTTTCCTAGAGTTAAGGGTGTCTTACGGTTTGTCTCCCTCTGTGTTTCTGTATTACTTTTCCTTCTCTTCCTTTACGTTCATTTGTTTTGTTTCTTCCATATATGAGTGAAATCATATGATATTTGTCTTTCTTTGACTGACTTATTTCTCTTAACATAATACCGCTAACTAAACAAAATAGTAATAATTATTGATGAGTGCTCAGGTGGCAGAATTATAAGGAAAAGCAAAGAAATCATAACAATAAAAGACAAGATGCTGACAACTTTTGGGAAGGAGGTGGGGAAGTTGTAGTGATTGGGGTAGTCACAAGAAGTACTTTGCAATATTTTATATCCTCACATAGGTATGGTTGCATTGACACTTTTTTATGTATTACACTAAGCTATATATTTTCATACATGCACTTTTTGCTGTGTGCTGCAGTTTAAAAGTTGAAAAATAAAGTATAAGATATATTTTTAAAAGTAAAATATTGGTAGGCCTTTTATATAATTTTAGAGTTCAGGTTGGCACAACTTTGTTGGAAAACCATTTGTCATTAGCTAATAAAGACGATTAAACTTAAAGTTAATAACTAATGACTCATCATTTTCTCTTCAAGGTTTAGAGAAATCTTGCTTATTTTAGAAAGGAGAAGCTTATTTATGTATGTATGTTGACAGAGTGAGAGCACATGGGAGTAGGGGTGGGGGGGGGAAGGGAAGAGGGGGAGAGAGAGAGAGAGAGAGAATCTTAGTAGACTCCATCCTCTGCATGGAGCTGGATTTGGGGCTTGATCTCATGACCCTGAGATCATGACCCAGGCCAAAAATCAAGAGTTTGACACTTAACTGATTGAGCCACCCAGGCAACCCAAAACTTATTTAGTTTAAAGATTTTTTTTTTATTTGACAGACAGAGATCACAGGTAGGCAGAGAGGCAGGCAGAGAGAGAAGAAGGGAAGCAGGCTCCCCGTTGAGCAGAGAGCCCAATGCGGGGCTCCATCCCAGGACCCTGGGATCACAACCTGAGCCAAAGGCAGAGGCTTTAACCCATTGAGCCACCCAGGTGCCCCTTATTTAGTTTAAACAAAGGCATATACAATCATGAAAATGCAGAATTTTAAAATTTCACATATTTAGAAGCAAGAAAAACAATGAAAGGAAGATGAATAAAGCATGATATATTCATAAAATGGAACAATAGAGAGGAGAGGAAACAAACTAGTTCATAGGCAAATCTCAAGAACATGCTATTTGAGAAAAATCTCATCAAACTATGAATCTAGGGGCGCCTGGGTGGCTCAGTGGGTTAAAGCCTCTGCCTTCAGCTCAGGTCATGATCCCAGGGTACTGGGATCGAGCCCTGCATCAGGCTCTCTGCTCAGCGGGGAGTCTGCTTCCTCCTCTCTCTCTGCCTGCTTCTTCCTCTCTCTCTGCCTGCTTCTCTGCCTACTTGTGATCTCTGTCTGTCAAATAAATAAAATCTTAAAAAAAAACTATGAATCTATTGTAATGAAATTCAGAGGTAAAGTAAACAATATATTGTTTAGCAGTACAAGCATATAGTGAGATAAGACAAGGAGCATTATTTCTGGGAGTGGGGAAAGAATCAGGTCAGAAAGTAGCTTTAATGTAAACGAAATTCTGTCTTTCTTAAAATGCATAGTAAATACATGGATTTAAATTACACTTTTATTTTTATAAATCATATATATAGCACATATTTGTAGCAACTTGATTTTTAATAAAAATTATTTAAAAATAATATTTCTGGGTCTTCTAGTTTTTTGTCATCCATTACTGCCAAACTTGACTTCTCCCTAAAAAATTATTTAGAAAAAAGCTTCATATAAGATTTACCTTTCGGTAGGACTTAGTAATAAAAGCCGATTAAATTTTCACTAATTAAGTATTTTTTCAATTTGCCTTTTATGAGTTATTCTCTATCTTCAATTATAATAATGAACTCTTTTATAATGTAGCTTTCATATACTGAGAAATAATTTTTCTTAGTTTACTATTAATCATAATGTCAGCACTATGTATTATAATTTAAGGAGTTTAAAGGAAGCAAACAATAAATCATGCAGGGAGGTTTTTATTTCCCCTTTTGCATATTTTCAGCACCTGCAAACCATTGGTTGGAATCGGTGGGATACCAGCTATTCACACAAACAGAATAAAGACCCATGTTTTACCAAGTGTAGCATGAAGACAGTGTTTTCTCATAGGTAGAGGATATTGAATGCTCAGTGTCCTTAGAGAAACTTCTGTAACCCACTTACATAACCAAACCTAGTAAATCTGTCTGCTTTGTGACCTTAGTTCAGGCTGTGTTACCCATCCCTTTTCTTCTTTATGGGAGAAGAAATAAATGCATTTATGATGTACTTTCTCAAAATGTGTTTGTGGGGATTTAAGGTTGGAAATAGGGGTCAGGGAGAGAGGTTTCTATTAGGTAGAAAGGATGTAGGGATTATTTCTGATTCAATTTATTGCAATATAACAAATTAGTAGTTTCAGAAAGAAATAATCCTAATATTTACAGTGGGTCAACCTCATACTGATTTCTTATTTCTTATACTACCCCACTTTAGTTCAAGTCTTGTAGAGGAGACTTAAATCTTTTTTCAATACATATCCCCTAGATTTATTTCTCATTGACCAGGAGGGAAAGTCCCTCATGTACTCAAAAAAGATTTTGCATTATTATTCAGACCTGCTATTGTCCTTAAGTTTTCCTATGACTACTCAAATGAGAATTTTTCTATTCAAATTAATGAAAAAGTAACTTGATATAAGTTTGAAATTACAACAGTAATACAGAGATTTGTGTTGGTGGTTGTTGGATTTCTTTCCTTTTTCCTTTTTAATGTCTTATACTTAGCATCTCCCCTTCAGGATCCAGAAAAAAAAAAAACCACCCCACAAATTCTAGAACTTTAGCCAAACCACGAAGTTACATAAACATTTTTTGAAATATGTGCTGGGCTGTTTTGTTCTTTTATCATCAGGCTTTAGCTGGCATTTATGTGTGTGTGTGTGTGTGTGTGTGTGTGTGTTTAATGACTTTATCTTAAAAATAATAGGCAATGAGAATGGGGTCTCTTGTCAACCTGGCCCTGTAAGTTTATGCTATGAAGTAACTTTTTAACCAAAATAGAAATCACAGGTAAACTAGAGGAGAAACTTCAGTAAATATTAATATAACACACATATGTACATATATATGTATATATATATATATATATATATATATATATATATACACACACACATATGTGGATAGCCTCAATAAACAGAAAATAAATCCTATCAATAGGCCATGAAGAGAAAATAAAAGTAATTCTTAGAAAAAGGGAGGAAGCTAAAAGCCTTCCTGGATTTGGGTTCTAAGGAAGAAGTAGGTAAAAACATCTAATGGATAATTATACCAAAAACTTTCCATGGGAGCTAGCTTCATTGTATGGGGTTGGGCTTGTCACTCAAGAAATGAAACTTGAATTATTGGTTTTATGAGGTTTCAGCTGAAATGACATCACATGTCTTGGGCTGAACTTAAAGAGGAAAGTTTTATTAAAGGTGGCTTGAGCCCTGAAGGAAATTTCCATATCTGACTAAACAGCTTTACTTTCCACTGCTTGTCAGGGAACAGGGAATAGGAGAAAGATACCAGGACCCAAGGAAGTTGGCATATCTAACAGGAAGTACTCATCACAAAAATAGGGATATAGAAAGTTGTAAATTTACTCTCAGAAAAAGTTAAGAAAAATTCCTTGGCTGGAAATTTAGTTCCAGGTGGAAGAAAAAAAAAGAAAAAATCTCCTTTAAATCTCTCATAAGAATTTGTAATTATAAATGGTCCTCAGTTGGGTTTGTACTCAAATTGATACTGATCCAAAATACCTTGGATCAAATATTGAATTTGAAGGAAATCCCTTTTTGTGGTGTCTTCAAGTGTCTGGAAGATGCAAAGAAAAATATTCCACCTACAATAAAAGTTACAAAGAATTCTTACAAACTTCCAAGGAATTTGCCCTCAAAGCCAAAACTTACAAATCATACTAAGAAAGGAGATGTCAATAATAAATCCTGACATAATAGGCAACTATGTCATACATCAAATGCGATGCATATCAGAGACAAAATGTAAAACTGATTTATACATTAGTAAATTATATATATATCCTAATAACATATTAGAATTTAAAATATATGAGTGGGACACCTGGGTGGCTCAGTGGGTTAAAGCCTCTGCCTTCGGCTCAGGTCATGATCCCAGGGTCCTGGGATCAAGTCCCGCATCGGACTCTCTGCTCAGCAGGGAGCCTGCTTCCTCCCCTCTCTCTCTGCCTGCCTCTCTGCCTACTTGTGATCTCTGTCTGTCAAATAAATAAGTAAAATCTTAAAAAAAAAGAAGTAAAATACACGAGTAAAGGACAATACATTAAAACAAGTTCTTGGAAATAAAATGATAAAAATTCTATAAAAATAGAGTCATTGATACTTAAAATTTATTGGATGCATTAGAGACCAGAATACACTTGAATGAAGAGAAAACTCATGAACTAAAAGATTGAAATTAAGAATGTACTTAGAACAAATGCATGAAGAGATACAGAAAGTAAGGAAAAGAGTCTCACTGCAATAGAGAACAGTCTGTTAAGGTCTAATATACTCTCAACTTGTAATTTTTAAATGGAGAGAAAGAGAATAAGGTACATGCAATATTTGAAGACAAATCCCGAATAAGATTTCATGAATAATTAATGATAACAATTTTTAGATTCAGAGAGCCCAATCAATCCCAATTAGGCTAAAAATTATCTCCATCTAAATATATCATAATAAAAATGTGTAATGTAAGAAATAAGAAAACCTTCAAAGGAACAAGCAAAGAATAGACAGATTACCTACTTGTACACATGGAGAAAATGAGTCTGATGATTTTTCATCACCACCAACAAGAGCTCATGAAAAATATTTAAAACATACCGAGAGGGAATAATTGCTTGTGTAACACAACATATTCATATAGCAAACAAATATATTCATCAAGAATAAAAGTGAAATAAATAATTTTTGAGAAACAAAACAGCATTTGGCGCCAGGGAATCCTCATCAAAAGGAATTCCAAAAGATATTTTTTTGTGTGTAAGAAAACTCAGCCTAGATATAACCAAGGTAACTGTCCCAGTAGATTCTCATTAATGAGAGATCCCTGATATGACCCAAGAAAAAGGAATTTTGTGCTCAAATAAATTTGAAGAAAGCCAAACTCGTTTAAGGTTTGCCATAAAAGCAGTATATGAAAGAATCTGACAAGTAAATGGAAAATAAATCTGTTGAAGTTTGGGGAATCTGTATTCCCCAAATCTAACAACATAAAACATTTTTTGTCAATGAGTCATTGTTAATATCTCAGAGAATATACTTTTGGGAACGTGAAACTATGCTTTCAAAGCAAAATCTTAAAAAATATTTCTAAACAAGAAAACAAGCAAATGAAACACCTATTTTTAGTATATGTGCTGCCGAAGGGATCACAGCAAATGAAACACCTAAAGAGAAATTAATAGACATGGGATTTGGAGAAAGGGGCACTCTCTTACACTGTTGATGGGAATGCAAACTGGTGCTGCCACTCTGGAAAATAGTATAAAGGTTTCTCAAAAAGTTAACAATAGAGCTACCCTAGGACCCAGAAATTGCACTACTAGGCATTTATCCAAAGGATACAAACAGTGATTTGAAGGGACACATGCACCCCAATGTTTATAGCAGCGATGTCCACTTTAGGCAAACTATGGAAAGAGCCCAGATGTCCATTGGCAAAGGAATGGATAAAAAAGATGTGGTATATATATATATACCCAAGGGGTTATTACTCAGCCATCAAAAAGAATGAAATCTTGTCATATGCAATGGCCTGGATGGATTTGGGGGACATTAAGTTAGATGAAATAAGTCAGTCAGAGAAAGACGAATGCCATATGATTTCACTCATATGTGGAATTTAAGAAACAAAAAAGATGAACATGAGGGAAGGGAAGGAAAAATAAAATAAGATAAAAGCAGGGAGGGAGGCAAACCATAAAAGATTCTGAACTTTAGGTAACAACTGAGGGTTGCTGGAGGGGAGGTGGGTGGGAGGATGGGGTAACTGGGTGAAAGGCATTAAGGAGGGCACAGGATGTAATGAGCACTGGGTGTTATATGCACCTGATGAATCACTAAATTCTACCCCTGAAACTAATAATACATTATATGTTAACTAAATTAAATTTAAATAAAAAGTTAAAAAAAGACATGGAAAGCAATTATCAAAGAAAAAAGGAGCAGTATTTCAGTCTTAGATGGCAAGCATTTTATTGACACAAATCCCATTCCCCAATTAAGGTAAATATTTAATATTAATCCAATTAAAATCTCAACTTGGTCTTTATTGATCTTGAGAATACAACTGTCAAATTTACCTGGAGGTATATTTAGGTGAAATTATAGAACTTTTTTTGTAGGAAAAATTAATAATTCAAGGGATTTACATTTCTTGATATAGCATTTTGAATAATTCATGTAGTGTAATGGCTTTCATATAGAATATATATGTGGAAAGATTATGGGAACAAAAGAAAAAAACAGGGTAAAATTGTTCTATATTGTCCTATATGGGGGCACCTGGGTAACTCAGTTGTTTATGTGTCTGCCTTCGGCTCAGATCATGATCCCAGCCTCTTGGGATTGAGTCCCACATCTGGCTCCCTGTTTGGCAGAGTCTGTTTCTCCCTCTGTCTGACGCTCTCCTACTTGTGCTCTCTCTCTCTGTCAAATAAATAAATAAAATCTTAAAATATATAGATAGTCCCTGTATGTATATATATCATCTATACTATACATACATTTATGTTATATATGGTTTATTATAAAATCATCTATGATATGTTTCATTATATATGATATATGTATCATATGTATATATACAAAATAAAACAATTTATAGAATAAGACATTCAAATTAGCCATACAACACTCACAACCAATAACTACATATATTTCAGAGATATTAAATTTTAAAATTAAGCATGATACAAAGTAGAAATAAATATAGTTTACACAAGATAGGAAATTCAAGGTAAGAAAAACGTTAAATAATTAATGATACATTCAAAAATAATAAATTCATTCATCCCAAACAATTATAAACAAGCATAGAAAAAATTGGAAAAACTGAGAAAGACATTTCTATTATCCAAGAGATTAAAATCTTTGCTATATAAATCCTTCTTACAAATTAGAAGGGGAAAATAACAATACAATTTACTAAACAGAAAAAATTTAGATTTAGACAGATCTGTATCCATTCAGTCACTTTTCTAGTTAGAAATTACATGGGCAGAAAGCACCATTTTTGATTAACTTGGTGTTTGTAGAATCCAGTAAAAGTAAAAACAGTTTTAAATTGTTTTCAAGTTTCCCACTTAGTAACTGTATAACCTAATCTTTATTTTCCACATCTAAAGAAATAATAGAAAATCTACCATAAAGGATTATTGCATTAGGAAATTAGGCAGAAATTGTTCACAAACACAAGTTCTGTAAATGGTATTAATGCATTTTTTCCAAATGCAAATCTAAATTATAAGATTTTAAAATAAAATTTTAAATGCAATGCACAGTGTTTCTAAGTATATAGTGAAATGTATAGTCTCCTATGCTCCAGCAGAGAAGTATATGCATATAAATTTTCATAGAGATATTTAGTGTTATTAATCAAATGACTTATAACAGCCATTCAATTGATTCCACAATTCCATATGTATGAATTTATTATGACATTTTTGTATATTTGAAGATACATTTATTTTCAATAATGTCTTACTTTTTTTTTTACAAGAGATGCAATTCATATATATATAGATATGTGTATATATCCTGGTTAATATAGACATATTTTATTGTAAGACCCAAAATTTGAAGTGCTGTTTTGACATCTTTGGTTCTCATAGGGTTCCAAAGTCCCAATTATGAGTTCCCATGTTGTCGGATATGACTTCTACCCAGTAAGAAAGTCTCTCTACTAAGTTGGTTCTACTATCAGGCAGGCCAACTATACCCCATGTGTTCCTCAACCTAACAGGTTTTACATTCTTGCTATCCTGAAAAATTACTCCAACAAACAAATCCCTCCTCCTACCCTATCATCTTGTTACTGCAAAACCTGCCTCTTACTGCCCCTACTTGTTCACTCTGCTCCTGACTGTAATACCTGTGTTGCCCCAAGTGGTGTCTGGTGTCCATCTCCCCAAGACAGTGAGTTCATATGATGAATTGCTGCCAAACTCATTTGTCCAGCGTTGGGTTTCATGTATATGCTCTATACTATTTGTGGTGGAGTGGGTATCACTTTCTTGCCAATGGGTTGACTAGGAGACAATTGGAACACACAGATATTTTCTTGCTCTATTAACTGAAGACCTAGAAGCCATGACACCTTGGTAGCAATGAACAAACTCAGCACACATATCTTGGTTTCTAATATTATTCTCTAATAAAAGAAATCATAGTTCCTTGGAAAAGTGACTGTTTCTAGGGCTGGAGCATCTTGTGTCAGAAAGCAAAGAAATGCTAAGGAAACTCCACACAGATGGGTTCTATCAAGGAACAAGGGAACTAAACGTAAGATCACCCAATGGTCAAACTTAAATAATTTTTTAAAGATTTATTTATTTGACAGAGAGAGAGACAGCTAGAAAGGGAACACAATCAGGGGGAGTGGGAAAGGGAGAAGCAGGCTCCCTGATGTGGGGCTTGATCCCAGGAACCATGGATCATGACCAGAACTGAAGACAGATGCTTAACAACTGAGCCACCCAGATGCCCCACCTTTCAAAGCATACATTGTTTAAAAGTAGAAAAAACAAGTAATTTTACAGTGGAGAAACCTGGCAAAAATTGGCTAGGCCAAGTGAGGAAGGTCAACATCAACCATGGTAAGTCATGTCCATAGCATGTACCCATCCATAATGTGATGAGAATGGTGCTTGACTTCTGCAGTCTTCCTCCCCAAAATCTATAACCCCAGAATGGCACTTTACTTCTGTGGTCTTTTTTCCAAAAATCCATAACCCCAGTATAATTATGATAAAACCATAATATATAATCAAATTAAAGGACTTTCTGCAAAATACCTTTCTAGCACTTTTCAAACTGCCAAGGTCATCAAAATCTAGGCAAGTCTGAGAAACTGTCACAGCCTAGAGGAGCCTAAAGAAACATGATGTTAATAGAACATGGTATCCTGGGTGAAATCCTGGAACAGAAAACCTATATTTGGTAAAAACTAAGGGAATCTGAATGAAGTAATGAACTTTCACTAACAGTAGTGTATTGATACTGGTTAATTATTTGTGACAAATGTACTGTCCTGAAGAAAGATGTTAGAATTAGGGGAGGCTGGGTACCGAAAATCTCTGTACCATCTTTGCAAATTTTCTGTATATCTGAAACAGTTCTAAAATAAAAATCACATTCAAAAAATTGAATAAAATCTGTAGAGTAGCTAATAGTATTACACCAAAGTTGATCTCCTGGTTTGGTATTATACTGCTAACTGGATGAAGATGGGTAAAGTGTTCATGAGACTATATTTATGAATTTGGCCACTCTCTGTGAGCCTATAACTACCTCAAAATAAAAAGTTAAAAATGTTTTCTCCAAAAATATGCATAATTGTATTTTTCTATAACAGACCTTAACTACTGGGTTAAACCCTGTAAAATTGCCAGTAGTTGTTATTAACCTGTAGAAATGACAATTTCATATTTGTCTCATAATGCTATTATGAATCCTTGTTTGAACAATGCAAGGAATCTGGCAAAGATAATTTGGAGCCCCTCTTCCTCTGCTTGTCACTGAATTTAAATTGTAAGAACTGGGGCACCTGGGTGGCTCAGTTGGTTAAGTGGCCAGCTCTTGATTTTTGCTCAGGTCATGATCTCAGGGTCCTAGGATCTAGCCTGGCATCTGGTTTCCCACTCAGCAAGGGGGTCTGCTTGAGGATTCTCTCTCTCTCCCTCTGCACCCCTCCCCCCAATACACTCTTTCTTTCTCAAATAAATAAATAAATCTTTGAAAAAAATAAATTGTGGGAACTAACATAGATGAAGGTACACAGAAAAGAGGCTTTCTTTGGCCCACATTCTTCTCATGCTAGCCTCCATGACAGCAGCTTCCTTGATCCATCATAGGCTGGCAGTCTTTCCACTTGGGAATGATGGAGTTATCCTTGATCTTGATAGGGAAGTCATTTGTTCTGGGTTCCTCTGTGCTAACTCCAATGCACTGCTTGAAAGATCCTGTATAATTTCTTTGATCTTCTGCTATAGTAACCTCAGAAAAATTCAAGGGTTCACCCATGGCCCTTCACAATGTTTAGGTACACAGAGAAAATTCTACTTTTCTTGAGCCAGAGTATGGAGTGGGAAACTTTGCCATTTGTTTCAATCCTTCTAGGATAAGCTATAAAATGAGATGATTTATCTCCTGGGACCTAGCCTCTTTGGAGAACCTCAATGGGAAATAGAACATAACATCAATCTGGGATTTCTGGAAAAGCTCAGAGGAGGGAGGGACCATAGTGTCTACCCATTCTTGGTGTTCTCCTTTACTGTCCCTCTTCCTCACATCACTCTGAGGATGTTTTATCCAAACCGATATAGGAATCCCACCTCTCACTCATCAAGTTTCTTTTTTCATAAGTCCTCTGAGGGTTTAAGCTTTTGAAAATCACAATCCATTTTTTTGCTACTGATAATTCCCTTCCTTAAGCAATGGCTACCTCATGCTATTGGCCAGAAAGCAATTTGAATTGGGACTGGGAGAACAGAATAACTAGAAATAACAGTAGAGCCCATTATTCATTGTTTCAAAAGTGGAGTGCACTATATTTATTCCTCTAGTACATAGTCATATGGCAACAAGGAAAGTTTGTTACTCCTCCAAATCTCTGTTCTTCCTCTGGCTCCCCAGGCTCTTAACCTTTAAAGAGAAAACTCCATTTCTGTTCTCCCAGGACTCAGAGAGTTTATTCCCATCAAAAAACACTAAAAAGACTACATCCATTCTTTTCTCTAAAATCTGACAACTTCCCTTGGTGGGAAGGGATAGTATAGGAACATCAATAAATATTTTAAAGCATTCTTCTTGGGGAGTATTCTTAACAAGGGGGAAGAAAGCTTTCTGTCTCTATAACAGTAAAACAAAAATGGGTGAGTTTTAATCCCTGCCCTCTGTTTTTTGGCCTTGATGAATTACTTTTCTTGAAGATCTAGTAAAAATAGAATATTGATTCAGGTCATAAAGAAGTTGCTTCCAAGGCTTTCAAACCCATACATTTTATCACATTTATCAGTCTGAATGTTTCATAAATTTTATCTAAAATTGACTAGAGACATTAATATTTCATCCAAACCATTTGTTCAGCACGCTAAATATATTATTATCTCTTCTAAATGTACTACTTTTATCAACACATTTCAATATTTTTAAAAAACTATAGTTAAATTTCCACAGCACTGCTGTAATATAAACACATATAATATGAATAAAATCACTGTGTCTTAATTTTTAATGAGAATGCACCTATGACACACATGATAAAGTAGTGAAAAGTCCCTTTATGTCCCTTTGTCATATTTTCCTTAGGCACTTCTTTGTTAGCTAAAGTTTATGTTCTCGTAATTGCTACAAGTTAGGCTCACAGTAAAGATAATCACTGAGTTCTTGTATGTTCAAAAAAGTGTATAGGCTTTATATTTGGAAAACATTTTGGCTGTGTATAAAATAATTAGGGCAACTTTACTTCCATGAGCATCTAGAAGGTATTCCGTCACTGTTTCTTAGTGTTCGATAAAAAAGAAAATGAGGTCACCAGGATCTTTTCTTCTAGCTGCTTCTTACTTTTCCTTTATACTTCATTTTTTTTTCTTTTTCTTTTAAGAAAGTTCTTTACAACTTCTAATTTTGGTAGTTTTTATGTTCTAATTCCTAAATTGAACTCTTTATGGATATTCTTGATAATTAAATATCTCAACATCATTTATTAGATTATCTTTCTTTTCATGATTTGTTTGGAATGCTATTTTAATACCCATTATCAGTGGTTCTTAAATTTTATTGTTTCTCTGATACAACAGTTATGCTGTCAGAAATGATAACTCATTACGGCCTGCTGCATACATAAGGCAGCTTCCATTTGCACAATTATTGCCAGATAAACTTACTGTAACTCCATCTCTCAGGAACTGCTGATATTCAATGGTTCAGAATCTAGGGATCATATATTTATATATTTTGATTTGTTTTTGGTCTTTTTTTCTGTTCCAATGTATTAAGTCAAATATGTTTATCATATCCAGTAATGACTTTCATTTTATGATATGTCTTGATATCTGAAAGAGTAAAACATCCCTTTATTTTTATCCACAATTTCATTTGGTGAATTTATTCTTTGTGATCAAATTTATAATTGCTTGGATAAGTTTTTATGTTTGAGAGATATCTATAAATTCCTCCTTTTCTCTATATCTTTAAGCCATGCACTATTTTGCACTATTTTGCATCATTTTGCATCAGTAGGTAAGTCGTACATGCGTGTGACCATTTGCTGCAGTGGGGTGTAGGAACACCAAACCTGGTGCTTGGAGCCAGGCTATTCCCATCTGAAAATCAGTTTACCAGTTTTTCGACATTTAATCCTGAACAAGCTATTTAACCAATTCATCTGTAATTTTTAAATCTATAAATGGGAATTCGAATATGATCTAGCTCACAGAGATGATGTGAGGATTGTTTTAAATTTTCAGCAATATGTATTGCTTATGCATTCTCTCCATCCACTCCCTGGTTTTTGACTCTATTCTTCACCTCATCTTCTCCTGCAGTGGGTACCAAAATGTTGAGACTCTTCATGGCTCTGCAGGGGTATTTAGTTTCATTCTTCCCCGAATCTCCCAGGAAACCATTTGGTTTTCTTTTCTTAAAAAGAAGGTAATGAACAATTATGCCTGCTGTTGTCTTTCTGCTTCCTTTTGGGCCGATAGTCTTCTACTACATTTTCAGGGATATTTGGGGGAAGAGAGAAAATAATTACACGTTCTCAATCTTTTATATTCCTGATGCGTGTATTTAGAGTAAATGTAAATTTGGGGGAATATATTTATTATTTTAATAGATTTATTTTATTTATTGGCGAGAGAGAGTGGGGGTGGGTCAGAGGAAGAGGAAGAGGGACAGAAGCATACTCCAGAGGCAGGGCTCCATCTCATGACCCTGAATTCATGACCTGAGCTGAAATCAAGAGTCAGACGCTTAACTGACTGAGCCACCCAGGTGCTCCTTTTGCATATTTAGACAAATTGATAAAATCATTACACATGCCACAACTCCCATAACAGCAACATTTTTTTCTCAGGTTAAGTAACATTGAATGGTTTTTACAATCTCTCCTCTAAGAAAGGGCTGTATACTTGATTGAATTATATGCTTGCAGTATGCAACCTTTTCTCTGGAGGTGATGATCTCTTTGCCATCACTGCTGTAGACAGTTTTCCATTAGAATAAGGGGGAGTGGGGAGGGAGCTGGTGTAATGCAGTGAGAAGCTGAGGGAGAAAAGGACTTTCTAAGGGAGAGGTTAGAACAATGAGTGGCCTCAAAGTTGCATAAAAATGATAGCTATATGACATGTAAAATAGCATTGTCAGGAGTAAGGTAGAAGTAAAAGTCAACTTGCTAAGTGTGATTAAAATTAGAAACAAGTAAATAATTGATTAAAAAGCAAAACACGATGGGAAAAGAAGGTGAAAATTAAAGTCATAAATTGAAGGTACAGGAAGCCTGAAAGGTACATTTGGTTTTAGTCTGAAGGAGATTTGCGAATGTGTTTTATTTGAAAGTTACAAGAAAGAGAAAATGAAGATATAATTTTAGCATTTTTTTCAGGAGTCATTCTGGAACATGTACTGATCTATCCCTGTGTTAGGTAAGAATTGAGCTAATTGACTTTCCAAATAGTATAGTCAGTATTTGAATGTAGGAGAGAATAAGAGCATGTGAGGCAGGTTGGTTCAAGAGAACAACAGAAAAGTAATGCTTGTTTGGCTTTTTATTTCTAACGATATTAATCCTGGAGAAATATGAAGCAAAGCCACCTATTGCATTGTAAAGGCAGAGAGGAGCGTAAGGAGAGTGGAAACAATCTACAACAGCTAAGCCTGGTATAGGATAAGCTGTAGTTATCTCTGAGTACTGAGGTTAATCGGCATCAGAATGTTTGCTACAATGTGAATGTTTATTTCAGTCATCTTACTTCTTTACCTACCCACGGTTACAAAACATCTCCATAAACAAGCAGAAAGCCAAATCCAACACAGTTATCTATAAAGTTACCCTAGTAGAACGTGAATTAGGAAATCAAATCCAAATGTGGGAACTACTCTTCAGATTTTTCAGACTCAGAGGAATTGTACAGAAATTTGAAAGAAACATGGCATGTACAATTGTTATCATCATTAAATCAGGATGAGAGTTCATGTACATTTGTCTTCTTGTCTACTAAAAATTAAGAATAGAATGCAGCAGAATGCCATATACACCTATATTTTATACATGATACATCATTTAATTTTTTTTAAAGAAATTCTATCTGATCTATTGGGTAGTTCTCAGAAGCACAGAGAAAAAGCGGGTTTTAGGGAGAACAGAAACAAACAGCCTCATAGATTCAGTGGAGACATTATCAGAAGACACAGAAATACATGAAGACTATGATAAAATTTACATATATGAAAGATCAGACAGTTGGCTAAGTGAAAAATAATTGGAAAGAAAATGAAACCAAGGCACAGTCATACAATCATATTCTCAAGCCTAATGGAAGAATTTATTAAACCATCAGTTCATACCCAGAAATTCTGAATTAGTTATCTATATAGTAGAAAAGTTATTCACTATTCAAATTTTGCCCCCAGAAAATGTATTGCCATAATACACTTATTAGACTGGAGCCCTTGATTTACCAGGACTACTCTATCAGTGTTAATAATAATAATTGTAATAAGGTACTCAACTATTACTGCTGCCATGACTGTTACCACTGTTACTATTGATTCCTAATTATCCATACTGATATTCCTTTTGCTGTGCTCTGCATGTACCACAGATTACCTTTCACCTTAACAATAACTGTGGCACCTACATTGACTTGCAATTTATTAGGAATCCTTTAAATGTTTTACCTGTGCCAACACAGTCCTCATAACAAGCCTATGAGGTAAAATCTATAATTATTTAAATTTTACAGAAGAGAAAGCTAAGGTACAGATTTCTTGGAATTGGTTCAATGATGCACAGATAAGCAAATCGATTATTTAGTATCACTAGCTTAAACCAGGGCTCAGAGAAGTTTGGTGGTTTGTCTAATACCAGACAACTAGTAAGATAAAGCCCTAGCCTGTTGTCCTGATACAGAGTCTGATCCAGGATCTAAACACTGAGATGTGTGGAGTAAACAAAGTTCAGTTTTCTCTTTGGCTGTAGCACTCCAGAGCTGCGTGAATGTGGTCAAGTAATTAAGCCAAGATTTAATTTTTATTCTGTAAGTTGAAGGAACAATGTTTATGTTACACAGTCATTATACAAAATAAATGAATCATCTTTAAAACTCTATGACATCTATCACAAGACTTTTTAAACAAATTTTACCTCCTTCATCTCTCCCTTCCCCTGTCACCTTGCCATACAACCCAAGAAAATAGAAAATAAAAACATGTCATTGTTCAAAATGGATGCAATTTTTGCCACAAAAGCCTGTTTGGGGGGGAAAAAGTGAATAAAAAGCTTTCCCATGAGGTACATATTTCCAAGCTTATTTTTTTAATTGTGGAAAAAATACACCTCAATTTAAATGCAAACTGTGGATTATAACCTTTAGATAGTGCTATTTATACAAATAATATCAGGCCTTCCAAAAGAACAAATAACATGACACTGATATGCATGATTACCATTAACCTTAATCAGATATGGCAAGCTCAGAATTCTGTGTCTTCAGAATACACTTTTTGATTAGCTCTGCTCAGCAGTAGGGCTCTCCTAAGATACACATTAATTGCTCCAGGCCCCACTGTAGGCAAAGGCAAAGTTGGGAAATTTTGTGTGTCTGTGGAAATTGGGTGGTTATGAATGGACTAACCACAATGTCTTTATTAAACAAATATGGCACATTGATCAGGTGGCTGTCAAGTAGTTTTGATAGATTATTTTTTCCTCATTTTCCTTTGAGAAAGATATATTGGTTCAGCTCCCTGCAAAGCATCCATCCGTACATGTAGATCACTCCTCCCTCATTAAAACAAACAGCCTTGCATACTGTGGTCCATAGATCAACAACCACAGATTTTCCCAATAATTCATCCCAGGAAAGTCTGTGGTTGGCTGGTTCCACTGTAAAAGAGATATTATCCCATTTTTAGAGATATACATTTAAGTACTAATTTCAAATGGGTCTGAATACCAATTTGTGGCTGGAGGTGTAATAAAAATAATAACACTGGGAATTTCCAAAATGTTTAATATTTTTAATATTAAAAGACAGAGCATGGTATTATGGAAAAGAATAAACAAACTGGACTTAAAGTTAGGTTTGGTCTCATAAAGAATCTACTAGTAAACAAGAAACATCCTTTTCCTAGAGCACTCTAATATTATTTACAAAAATCATGCAGTTAAACTAGATTATCTTCACTTCCAAGTTGGCTTTGTATGTCTATGCTCTTATACATCTGATATTTAAAATATTTGATCCTCCAGGGAATGCATATTTATTAAGTAATAATTAAATAAGTTCTTACTCAGTTTTACTAGAGTCTCTGAAATGATGAAAACTTTGCCTTTATCTTCATTTTTTCCTAGGAGAGACCGAACTTTTAGGCTCTTTCAACACTGATGATGATTTTCTAGGAACAGATTTCGCTGAAACCAAGTAATTTAGGAGAAGATAAAAGAGGAGGAGAGGAGAGAAACAGAAAACAACTCTATGGTCAACTAATCTTCAACAAATAGGAAAGAACATCCAGAGGGAAAAAGACAGTCTTTTGAACAAATTGTGGTGGGAAAACTGGAGAGCAACATGCAGAAGAGTAAAACTGGACCACTTTCTTACACCTTACACAAAAGTAAATTCAAAATGAATGAAAGACCTAAATGTGAGACAGAAAACCATCAAAATCCTAGAGGAGAATACAGGCATCAACCTCTTTAACTTTAGTTACAGCAACTTACTAGATACATTGCCAGAAGCAAAGGAAACAAAAGCAAAAATGAACTACTGGAACATCATCAAGATAAAAATTTCTGCACAATGAACAATCAACAAAACTAAAAGGCCACCAATGGAATGGGAGAAGATATTTTCAAATGACATATCTGATGAAAGGTTAGTATTCAAAATCTATAAAGAGCTTACCAAACTCAGCACTCAAAAAACAAATAATCCAGTTAAGAAATGGGAAGAAGATTTGAATAGACACTTTTCCAAAGAAGACATCCAGATGGCTAACAGGTACATGAAAAGATGCTCAACATCACTCCTTATCAGGGAAATATAAATCAAAACCACGATGAGATGCCACATCACACCTGTCAGAATGGCTAAAATTAACACACAGGAAACAACAGATGTTGGTGATGATGTGGAGAAAGGGGAACCATCCTACACTGTTGATGGGAATGCAAATTGGTTCAGCCACTCTGGAGAACAGTATGGAGGTTCCTGAAAAACTTAGAAATAGAACTACCCTACAACCCATCAGTTGCACTACTGGGTATTTACCCAAAGGTACAAAAATACAGATAGGATAAAGGCACCCTGATGTTTATAGCAGCATTATCAACAATAGACAAGCTATGGAAAGAGCTCAAGTGTCTATCAACTGATGAATGAATTAAAAATATAATATATATAATATTATAAATATATATATTTAGAATATTATTCAGCCATTAAAAAAAAGGAAATTCTGCCATCTGGAAACAGCATGAATGAATCTGGAGGATATGCTAATGTAAGTGAGCCCGACAGAGAAGAAAAAACACTGCATGATCCCACTTAGATGAGGAATCTAAATAGTTACAGTCATTGCAGCACAAAGTTGAGTGTTAGTTACCTGGGAATTAGAAAAATTGATTGATATTGGTCAAAGGATTCAGTTTCCATTATGTAAGATAAATAGGTCCTAGAGGTCCTAGAGATCTTCTGTACAGCATAGTGCTTATATTTCACAATACTGTATTGTTTAAAATTTGCTAAGAAGTTAGAGCTTATGTTAGGTATCCTTATTTCTCTCTCTCTCTCTCTCTCTCTCTCACACACACACACACACACACACACACACCCATAGAGGGTGAGAGGAAACATTTGGAGCCTTGGTTTATTTACACCATTGACTGTGGTGATGGTTTTATGAGTATACACTTGTCTCTAAACTCATCAATTTATATACTTCAAATATGTACAATTTTTTGTACATCAATTATACCTAAATAATAGTTTAAAGAAAAAAACAAACACCAAGATTTACCTATGCAAAACTACTTCTTTTATTTTTAATTTAATTTAATTTTTGTGTGTGTGTTCCAAAATTCATTGCTTATGCACCACACCCAGTGCTCCATGCAATACATGCCCTCCTTAATACCCACCACTGGGCTCACCCAACCCCCGATTCCCCTCCCCTCCAAAACCCTCAGTTTATTTCTCAGTCCACGGTCTCTCATGGTTTGTCTCCTCTTCCGATTTCCCCCAACTCACTTTTCTCCATCTCCCAATGTCCTCCATGTTATTCCTTATGTTCCACAAGTAAATGAAACCATATGATACTTGACTCTCTCTGCTTGGTTTATTTCACTCAGCATAATCTCCTCCAGTCCCAACCATGTTGATACAAAAGTTGGGTATTCATCCTTTCTGATGGAGGCATAATATTCCATCGTATATATGGGCCACATCTTCTTATCCATTCATCTGTTGAAGGGCATCTTGGTTCTTTCCACAGTTTGGCGACTGTGGCCATTGCTGCTATGACCATTGGAGTAGAGATGGCTTTTCTTTTCACTACATCTGTATCTTTGGGGTAAATATCCAGTAGTGCAAGGATGTGGAGAAAGGGGAACCCTCTTACACTGTTGGTGGGAATGCAAGTTGATGTATCCACTTTGGAAAAACAGTGTGGTGATTCCTTAAGAAATTAAAAATAGAGCTATTCTATGACCCTGCAAAATTCCTTGTTTCTATCAATTTAAATACAAAATGTTTTTTATGGTATTCTTCATTGTAGTCAAGTTTTTCCATATTGTATACAATAATATGCCAGAATTCCTTCTCTTATTTTATCAATGCTTTACTGTAGTGAACTCTGTATGTACTTTAAGCCTATCACTGTGTTTACCATCTTTCCCATCTTAATAGATTCTGACTTCCTATTCACTCCTTACCTTTCTAGTTGATAGATGATCAGGAACTCTAGGCCCAGGGACAGGGTACTATCGTTCCATAGTTATTTATATGATGTTGGGTTCATGAGATGCCTTTTTAATAGCTTTTACTTAATTCAGTTAATTCACCTGAAATTAGAGGAGATATCTTCCAGTATCTTATATTAGCTTTTCTCTTTGTTTTGTTTTTAATTTTAGTTTCCTTTCTTACCTTCCCTCCCTTATTTTGTGTTTTGTGTATTTTAGTGAACCATCTGGATAGGACGAATAGAGAACATAAAGTCAGACATCATTTTATGTTACAGAAAAACACAAGCTAAATGTATCTGTTGTTTGTTTACCTATCCTCTTTATGACTATAATCATTTAATCATAATGTGTGTGTAATCATAATTGCACCTATATATGGGAGAAATTGACTATTTTCAGTTGTTGTGTATGTTCTAAATCTAATAATAAAAATATCACATTTGCAGAACAATTAGAAAACAGTTCTGTAGAATATTAATTACTTCTTTATAATATTGTTAATCTTTCTAATATTAGATAATATGACTAAAACATTTCTCAGAGTCCCAAATGGTACATAATTGATATGTATTGTTTTCTTTCATGTTACCTGGCTCCAGATTTGTTGTGGTTCAGTTTTGCTTCAGGATGCTGGTATAGAATTCTGTACTCCTCTTTGCATTATAAATTGATATTTTGTACACCTCAAGGTTTCTGATAGGAACATTTTAGCAATCACTCTTTTGGAGAATGCCCTTAAATATGATTGTAAACTTTTTTTTTTCCTATCAGCGTTCTCTTCTGATTATATATATATATATATATATATTTTACATTCCCAATCTTCAGCACATTTAGAGCCTCTGTATTTTCCTTATTAGTTGCTCTCACAATATAATTGCCACATTTACTGTAATAATAGTTATTATACTTATAATTAATCATGCATCATATTTTAATTAGAATTAACTTCATAGTATTCACAGAGCATAGCAATAGATCCCCCTGTTCTCTATTTCATGCAAAAGGAATGTTATCTGCTAATGAAATAACACCACATTGGCTCATGTTGAGACAGTTAGAATGTTGCCTATAATTATGACTGGATAGCCAATCAGAGTTGCAGCACACTCTGCTTGTACTTGAACATTTTTCATAGATGCTGGCTGGTCTATGGCCCTTGAATAAATAGGTATATGTTTCTTTAAACTGAATGCATTACTTTTACCTGGTCTAATGCCTAATTCATCTTAGAGCATTCTTTATTCTTTGTATAATACTCATCTATGACTGCAGAATGGCCTTCTTCCATTTAAAGGTGTTTAATGCCACTCCACCCATTCAGCAAACAAAGCACTTCTTTGCTAAGGGTGAAGGATTTTAAATATGATCTCATCTAGTCTCTATGCATAAAATTGAAATCTGTTCTGTATTAATACACCAAACCAGTAGATCAGTAAGAGAGGGAACTTTGTTTTAATGACTCCAAATAGCCTGTACAATTAAAAATCCTTTTGTTTACTTTATCATTTACTTTTTTTTCTACAACTGGATTCCTGCCCTCTTTTAAGTTGTTGCTTTCATTTTTTCCACTATACAGGAACAAATCCACAATAAGCTAGTGACTTTTCCCCTATGGTTCTAAAGTTTAATAGAGTTAAGAATTTTAAAAAGTAGTAGAAGACATATCTAAATAATTTATACACAACTATGTTAAAATAAAATTATGTAGTCTTAGCATGAACCCTTAATTTAAATGTCTATTTAAGATGCCATGAACAAAGATATAGCATTTTCTTCATAGTCCTTGTGTCTAACTCCAAAGCAAAGACTTACATGGCCAAGATGGATAGCCTTGGAATGGATAAAACTCAAGGTGGATACAATGAAAAATAACCCTCCATATCCACAGCTTAACCACTTGTGGGGCCATGTTAAAGATGGTTGTCCAGGATAAATAGAATATAAATGTAGTTTTTAAACTTATATGAACAGGGCAGATAGGTACCACAGAAACTCCACTATATAAATGGTGTTGTGTTATTATTGTGTTTGAGTATTCCTCTAAGTCAGAAGCAGAGTATTTCCATCCACTGAAGTCGGACTGAATTTAAAAATGGACCCAATGGGATGTAATTTGTTTTTGTTTTTTAAGAATTAACACATATAAAATGCAATAAACAGAAAGGTAAAAGAAATTACATGGAAAATATTCCATATATACATTAAGAGGAAGGAACTAGCTTAGAACTATCAAAATCAGAAAAATAAACTTAAGGGAAAGTAATCCTATATATAAAGCAAGTGACTCCATAATTTTGAAATATAAATTCATAATGGAGAAACAAAACTACTAAAATTCTACACACTAATCACATTTTGAAAAATAGAATTTACCAAAATTGATGTAAGAAATAGAATATCAGGATAATTATTTAACAATGAATGAAAGGATAACTATCATTATAAAAGTATGAGAAGTGGAAATGTAAGCATCAGATCAGCCTGGAAGATCTTGTTACCCCAGAAAATTAGGATATGTGTCTGAGTGTGTGTGAGAGAGAGAGTAAGAGAGAGAGGAAGCATGTCACAAGGACACAAGGGCTTTCATTGACCATACATGGGGCAATTTTAAAGCCAAAATAATTAAGAAGACTGATATATTATAGACCTTTAGAGAAGAAAATCCATGACAAAATCCACAATAATTAATACATATGTAAATAAGTCAATCAGTAATTAATAAACAAAAAAATAAATGAAGGACAAAAGACTTGTTTATGAGCTCCTTAGTGCAACTGGTAAATGTGAAGGAAATGTGGGATATGAAACACAATAATGTTACAAGCATGATGTGTGGCAAAGTCCAAATAATAATCATCAATGGGTGCTAAGTATGAGAATACATTTAAATAATAGTCAGGATGTTTCATGTCCTTGCAATATCTACACAGATTGCTTATTTGTTGCAAGAACAGAAATCAGAAATATAACGAATGAGGAGCAGATAGACATTGGGTCCCTGTATCTGTGAAGCTAATGTCACCCATGTAGTGTTCTGGCCTGGAAATGCAACCACAAGGAAACAGTAGACAAACACAAATAAAACATCTTATTAAAGAAAGGGATAAAATAATTATTTTCTTTAAAATATTAATATCATAAAAGACAAAGTCAGTCTGTGGAAATGTTCCAAAGTAAAGGAGACCAAAGTATCATGATAAACAAATACAACAGCTGGTCACAGCTGAATCTTGCATTGAAAAAATAACAAACTTCCAGTAACTTCAGAATAGAAAATAACTACTGCTATATATATATAATTATTATATTTTTGCAATAAAAGACAAAATTATATTTTCCAATAATATGAAACATATATTCCTTTTAATAAGTTTAACAAAAAAGCACAAACTTTATTCACAGAAAATGAGAAATCACTATTGAGAGAAATTATGTAACTAAGTAAAGATAAGAATATATAGCATTCAAGATTTAGAAGACAATATTGCAAAAATATTCAAGACAATGCCAGTAGAAATGTCAATAATTACATGTGAAACTTTTCAAGCTGATTCTACAATTTATATGAAAAGGGAAATGACCATGAATGGCTAATTACTGCTTAAAAATGGCTTATTTTCCCAGTTATGAAGCTCTAAATAAAGCTAGTATAATAGTGTGTAGTATTAGGATAAGAATTGACAAACAGATCTATGAAAAAAGTAGTGTCCATAAGTAGGTCCAGTCACATTTGGACGCACTATATATCACAGTTTGAAACTACAGAGCAGTCTTTTCACATGGTGGTAGTAGTGTCCTTGAATATACCATTTTAAAAAGTGAAAATTCACCTCACATCAAAAATCATTTTCAAACTTATTTTAGAATGAAATGAGAAAGGTAAGAATATAATGTTTCAGAATTAAATGTGGGATAATACATTCATGGACATGGATTTGGGAAAACTTTGTTAATTATGAAGAAAAAGTTTGATAATTTAAACTATATTAAATCAAAGAAATTCTCTTCAGCAAAAGATACCATTAAAATGAACTCTTGGGACTTCATCAAGATAAAACTCTTTTGCACAGCAAAGGAAACAGTCAACAAAACCAAAAGACAACCAACAGAATGGGAGAAGATATTTGCAAATATCTTATCAGATAAAGGGCTAGTATCCAAGATCTATAAAGAACTTATCAAACTTAACACCCAAAAAACCCAAATAATCCAGTCAAAAGAAATGGTCCGACAACATGAACAGACATTTCTGCAAAGAACACATACAAATGGCCAACAGACACATGAAAAAATGCTCAACATCACTCGTCATCAGGGAAATACAAACTAAAACCACAATGAGATACCACTTCACACCAGTCAAGATGGCTGAAATTAACACACAGAAAACAACAGATATTCGTAAGGTTGTGGAGAAAGGGGAACACTCTTAAATTGTTGGTGGGAATGCAAGCTGGTGCAGCCACTCTGGACAACAGGATGGAGGTTCCTCAAGAAGTTAAAAATAGAGCTATTCCATTTCCCAGCAATTGCACTACTAGGATTTACCCCAAAGATACAAACGTTGTGATCAGAAGGGGTCCCTGCACTCCAACATTTACAGCAACAATGTCCACAATAGCCAAACTGTGGAAAGAACCCAAATGTCCTTCGATGGATAAATGGATAAAGAAGATGCGGTACATAGACACAATGGAGTATTACTCAGCCCATCGAGAGGATGAAACCTTACCATTTACATCAATGTGGATGGAACTAGAGAGTATTATGCTGAGCTGAATAAGTCAATAAGACAAAGACTGTTATCATATAGTGTCACTCATACATGGAATTTAAGAAACAAAACAGAGAATCATAGGGGAAGGGAAGGGAAAATAAAATAAGACAAAATCAAAGAGAGAGGCAAACCATAAGAAACTCTTAACTATAGGAAACAAATTGAGGGTTGCTGTAGGGGGGAAGATGGGGGGATGGGGTAACTGGGTGACAGGCATTAAAAAGGGCATGAGATGTAATGAGCACTGGGTGTTATATGCAACTGATGAATTACTGAACTCTACATCTGAAATTAATGGTATACTATATGTTAACTAATTGAATTTAAATAAAATAAGTTTAAAAAAGATACAATTAAGTAATAGTTAAATCAGCATGGGAAAATATATTTGTAGTACAAATAACTTTAAAAAGGCTCATGTCAGAATTCATGAAAAACTTATACAAATAAGTAATAGAAAAATAAACACCTTAATAAAAAAATGTGAAAGTGACCTGAATATACTCTTCACAAAAGAAGATATCCAACATGTGAAAAGTGTTTACTTCATTACTAATCAGGAAAAGCACAAATTCATAATTCAATGATATATCATTTCTCCCCTATCAGAAGAGCCAAGATTGAAATGGCTACCAATACTAACTGCTGATGATCATCTATAACTCACATTCATTTGTGTGAGGATGTGAAATATTGAAACATTTTGCAAATTTGACATTATTTGTTTAAAGCCAAGTATGGCCTATCTTATGACCAATTCCACTCATTAGTATATATCCCTGAAATTCTCACCCTTGCACAGTAAAAAAGGTGTACAAGAATGTTTACAGTATCATTATTTATAATAGATAAGAGAGTAGTGACCCCCAAAATAATTATCAGTATAGTCTATAAATTTACTGTGGTATATTCAAACAATGGAGTTCTATACAGTAATGAAATGAATTAATATGTCTATGTGAAACAACCATGCTATTACATAAAGCAGTAAAATATAGTACAGACTTTTATTTTATTTATCTAGAGTTAAAACATAACCCCAAAATATACTTAAAGTTTAAGGGATGCATGCCTTAGATGCTGAATGCTGAAGAAGAGCATGAATGAGTTAGCATAGAAGTCAGGAAAATGTCCAGTGATGGATATTAAGGAGGGCATGTGTTGTAATAAACACTGGGTGTTATATGCAAATAATGAATCATGGGACCCTACATCAAAAACTAATGGTGTACTGTATGGTGACTAACATAACATAATTTAAAAAAATTTCAGGAAAATGGATACCTTTTGGGAAAAAAGGAAGCTAATAATGAAGGAGGTGTCTCAAATTGGCTTTGGGGGAGCTAACATTATTCATTTCCTTGAAATAAATAATGATTATTTTGATGATTTGAAGGTACAGATTCTTGCTTTAATTTATTTGAATCTAAAGTCCAAACACTGCTATGTGTCATAGCAATAAAACAAAACCATGGAGATCATAGAATTTTTTGTTTGTTTGACTATCATAAGTAGTTTGACTCAGAGAACATAGAAAACCATAAACTAATAGGACTTTGTACCACAACCCAGATGGCATACTCACCTCTCAGTGGCTATCCCTGGCCATACAAATACATTATGAGATGAACATTCCTTTAGAATTGGATAATGTAAAGGCGCTAAAAAGTAAATGACAGATTTGTGCACAAGCCACTGAAATGTGATAAATAGGATAAAAAGTATTTTATATGGATATGCACAGGGACAAATCTTAAAAGATACAGATGACACTCTTGGGACTGGGGGAGAAATGAAAACTTCAGAATCTACTTTGTATGCTTTGTGTGCTTACTTTATTACAATGTTCTTTTGTGTGTGTGTGTGTGTGTGTGTGTGTGTGTGTTTGTATTTCTAAAAAATTGTTTTATAAACATATAATGTATTTTTATCCCCAGTGGTACAGGTCTATGAATGACCAGGTTTACACACTTCATAGCACATACCCTCCCCAATGTCCATAACCTCCCCTCCCGACACCCCTCCCCCCAGCAACCCTCAGTTTGTTTTGTGAGATTAAGAATCACTTATGATTTGTCTCCCTCCCGATCCCTTCTTGTTTCATTTATTCTTTTCCTACCCTCCAAATCCCCCATGTTGCATCTCCACTTCCTCATATCAGGGAGATCATATGATAGCTGTCTTTCTCTGATTGACTTATTTCACTAAGCATGATACCCTCTAGTTCCATCCACATCATTGCAAAGGCAAGATTTCATTTCTTTTGATGGCTGCAGAGTATTCCATTGTGTATATATACCACCTCTTCCTTATCCATTCATCTGTTGATGGACATCTAGGTTCTTTCCATAGTTTGGCTACTGTAGACATTGCTGCTATAAACATTCGGGTGCACGTGCCCCTTCGGATCACTACGTTTGTATCTTTAGGGTAAATACCCAGTAGTGCAATTGCTGGGTCATAGGGTAGTTCTACTTTCAACTTTTTGAGGAACCTCCATGCTGTTTTCCAGAGCGATAGCACCAGCTTACATTCCCACCAAAAGTGTAGGAGGGTTCCCCTTTCTCCGCATCCTCGCCAGCATCTGTCATTTCCTGACTTGTTAATTTTAGCCATTCTGACTGGTGTGAGGTGGTATCTCATTGTGGTTTGATTTGTATTTCCCTGATGCCGAGTGATGTGGAGCACTTTTTCATGTGTCTGTTGGCCATCTGGATGTCTTCTTTGCAGAAATGTGTGTTCATGTCCTTTGCCCATTTCTTGATTGGATTATTTGTTCTTTGGGTGTTGAGTTTGATAAGTTCTTTATAGATTTTGGACACTAGCCCTTTATCTGATATGTCGTTTGCAAATATCTTCTCCCATTCTGTCAGTTGTCTTTTGGTTTTGCTGTGCAAAAGCTTTTGATCTTGATGAAATCCCAATAGTTCATTTTTGCCCTTGCTTCCCTTGCCTTTGGCGATGTTTCTGGGAAGAAGTTGCTGCAGCTGGGGTCGAAGAGGTTGCTGCCTGAGTTCTCCTTAAGGATTTTGATGGATTCCTTTCTCACATTGAGATCCTTTATCCATTTTGAGTCTATTTTCG
>PISX010023868.1:0-28938 GCA_004024625.1 Mellivora capensis | reverse complement strand
GATTTTTAGCCTCTTTGGTTAGGTTTATTCCTAGGTATCTTATAGTTTTGGGTGCAATTGTAAATGGGATTGACTCCTTAATTTCTCTTTCTTCTGTCTTGTTGTTGGTGTAGAGAAATGCAACTGATTTCTGTGCATTGATTTTATATCCTGACACTTTACTAAATTCCTGTACAAGTTCTAGCAGTTTTGGCGTGGACAGACTATGTTACTCTTACTGCAGCCATGTGGCCACTCTTCCTTTGTAACTCAGCTCTGACACAATCTCAACATCCTTACAGATGATCCTTCCAAAGTGCTTATTTCCAAAATCCTTGACCTCCTCCCTTCAAAAAGCCTGTCCTCCTCCTTAGCTCAGTTATTCCCTTCGTGTCCTTGTTTCACCTCTCATCCCACTTAGATTCTGTGACTCTTTGTCATAATCACTCTTTTGAATACACCCTTGGCTCCCTTTCTCCTCTCTCATTTCATTATACTTTCTGACAGAACACAAGCCTTAATTAAATCTAACTCTCCATCTATGTATACACAAGTGCAACAGCTAGAAAATTCACACACCTATGCCAACTGCTCTCCCTTTAAGTTTATGACAATGTACCTTGCAGAGGCCTTCAATGTCACTCATCAATCTTACTTACATGACCCTAGCGTATTTACTAACCCTGTAGTTACTAACCCTTCCTCATTAATGGCCAATCCATACCTTCTCCTCTTCAAACTTTCTACAACTTCTTTCCTATCCTCAGACTCAGATGACAACCCTGTCAACTAGTTCACCAAGAAAATTAAAAGAGTAAGAAGACAATGTTCACGAATTCCCAGAACATCATCTCCCCACCTACCTGCATCTGGGCTCATTCAGTCAACCTTCCCTCCTATTTATAAGGATGAACCATATGTGCTCCTAACTTGGGCCAACTCTCTACTCATGTATACCCTATTCCATCACTCAAACCACTCTCTTCTCTGTCCAGGACCATTTCCACCAATTAGTAAACAAGCTGTTATTCTTCCCATCCTAAAACAAAACAAAACAAAACAAAACAAAAAACTATCTCTTGACCTCACTTCCATCTACTATCCCATTTCTCATCCCCTTTAGACACTGACAGTTGGCTATCTTCCCTACCTCCAATTCCTTTCCTCCCCACAGATTTTCATGCTTATGATTCCTTGAATGTCTTCTAGTCAAGGTCATTAATAACATTGATCTTGCTACATCCAATGGTCAATATCCAGTCTCTAACTTTCTTAATATTTCTGAAGTTTTTAACATAACTAATTACTCCTTTCTCCTTGATACACCTTTTTCTCTTGGCTTCCAGTATAGTACACCCGTTTTCCTCTTAACTTGCTAGTGATTCCTTCTTCTGGTTTCCTTTGTCTTCCTTCTATCTTCTCACTCTTCCAGAGTGTTCTCATCCAGCCTCATGGTTCTATGTACTATTTCTATCTTGATGACTTGCAAACGTGTGTCTCCAGGCTGGACCTCTCCTTTGAACTCCAGACTGTGTATTTACCTGCCTACTCCAACATTCCTACTTGGATGTCCAACAGGCATTGAAATTAACACATCTCAAATCAAACACCTAATTTCCACCCCAAACCTAATTCTTCCCATTTTTGAAAAATGGCAACCATATCCTTGGGTCAGCCCTGACTCATCTTACTCTTATCCCTACATCTGATCCATCGGTGAATTATTTGATTCTATCTTTAAAATATGTTTTAATAGATATTGTAGCATTTACTGCTTTCACTGCTACTACCCTGATCCAAGCCATTAGTCTCTTGCCTAGCCTCCTAGCTGATCTCCTAGCTTCTGTCCTTAACTCTATTATGGTTTATTCCCCTCACTGTATTCCAAATGATTCTTTTAGAATATGTCATCCCAAATTCATACCCTTCTGGAGCTTCTCACTTCACCCAAAGTAGGAGTCAAACTCCCACTAATAAAAGACAAACACTCAACTTCCTTGTTTACTCCCCTATTACTCCTTCTGACTAGTCACTCCGCTTTCCTTGAGATTCCTAGCTTAGTACCTCTGCACTTGCCTGTTCCCTTTGCTTGGGATGGTCCTTCCTCAAATATTCTCGTTTTTCCCCCCACACCCCTTTCAAGTTCTTGGCAAAATGTACTTTCCCTGACCCCTCAATTTAAAATTGGAACAACCGGGGCGCCTGGGTGGCTCAGTGGGTTAAAGCCTCTGCCTTTGGCTCAGGTCATGATCCCAGGGTCCTGGGATTGAGCCCCGCATCGGGCTCTCTGCTTGGCCGGAGTCTGCTTCCCTTCCTCTCTCTCTGCCTAGTTGTTATATCTGTCAAATAAATAAATAAAATTAAAAATAAAATAAAATTGGAACAACCCCCTCCCAAGTCACAATCTCCATCTTGGCTTTCCTTATTTTTCTTCATAGCACCTACCACAATCTGATATACCACAGATTTTATTTATGTGTTTGTCCCCCATCCAGTGTAATGCAAGCTCCACAAAAGCAGGGAATTTTTTCTTTCACTCTCTGCAGTTTTCAGGGCCTTGAGCAAAGCCTAGTATGTAATCAGCAACCAATAAATATTACTGGAATTTACTGCATGAAGAAGATTATGATGGAGGGTAGAGAGACACCTGCTCTTAAAAAGTGCTTAACGGCAAGCCAAAAAAAAATTTCACCTTGTCTATAATGAGCTCCACTGCAGCATTTCATCAGAGAAGTGACTGGAATTGGATATATACAATGAAAGATCACTCTAGCTGTCGGGTGAAGCAAAGACTGGAGGGGGTAGGATTGGAGGTTGAGGGAAGAGTTGAGGGGTTGTTGGCAGAAATTCAAGCAGGAAAAATTGAGAGCCTGAGCAAAGACAGTGTCTGTGAACAAAAAGAAAAGGAAGCAAATTTGAGTTCTATAGGGGTGACCAATGTGATACATGGGGTTGGAGCCCATCAGAAGACACCTCTCTACTCTCCTCAGATTTCATCCCTGGAGACTCCTTGACTAGGCCATCATGGATCACCTCTATCAATCTCTGGATATCTTTTGAAAGCCTGGAGATAGAATTCTCATCTCAGATCATATCTTGATCTAATCCCTGGTAAGGTCTCTCTTGTCCAATAATGTCCAGCTCCTGAACCACCAACAACATACGAGACTGAGCTTTAGGAGGAACTCCTGACTCTTTATTCCCCATTTTCACACCCTCTTTGTCCTATTAAGGGGCCTCAAGAAAGTAAGAATGAACAAGAAACTTAATACCATGTTTACCTTTTCCTTCATCCTGACCTGCCCTAATCCAACTTGTTCTCCCACTATTGAAACAAATACTTTTAACACAGAGATAAGGGCCAGGGGATCCCCAGTCAGGTATCTGCCCCCAAGGCCCAGCTCAGGGAAGCAGATTCTACTGAAGGCAATTGTCCATTTGGTAATAGGATTTATAGCAACCAAAATTCCCTTCCTGGCACACTTCTTCAGGAGGTGCTGACTCTCTAGGATATTGAGGTCCAACCTTTGCAGCCTGCAGATGTTGAACCAAAGTAGAAAGCTGTAGTCCTCTAGAATCCATTCTCCAAACCCAGCCTGTACCCCTGTCAAGCCTGACGCCAGGCCTTGGTAAGTAACACAGGACTGGTGACCAATGTAGGGAGGGTAATGTCACTCAGGTTTCAAGTCTTGACATTCACACTGCAGGCTGTTTCATACCAACTAAAGATAATTCTGGAGCGCCTATGTGAAAAGGATCTCGAGGAAAGCCCGACTATTCTTTTTTTTTTTTTTTTAAGCGGGTAGGGAGGGGGAGAGGGAGAAAGAGAATCTTTTTTTTTCTTTTAAGATTTTATTTATTTGACAGAGCCAGAGATAGCCAGAGAGGCAACACAAGCAAGGGAAGTGTGAGAGGGAGAAGCAGGCTTCCCTCTGAGCATGGAGCCCAATGCAGAGCTGCATCCCAGGACCCTGGGACCACGACCCGAGCCGAAGGCAGACACTTAATGGCAGAGCCACCCAGGTGCCCCAAGAAAGAGAATCTTAAGCAGACTTCCTGCCCAGCACAGAGCCTGACACGGAGCTCGATGTCACAACCCTGAAATCATGACCTGAGCTGAAATCAAGAGTGGGACACTTAACCGACTGAGTCACCCAGGTACTCCTAACTGTTCTTTTAATGTCAGTGAACAGGAAAGTCATGTAGCCAAGTGTAGCAGTGAAGAAACTACAATCCTTGTACACAGGAACCAATGGTCTCGGTAAAGGTAGGAGTGGATATATTCTTTTTTTTTTTTAAGATTTTATTTATTTGTCAGAGAGAGAGCGAGAGAGAGTGAGCACAGGCAGACAGAGTGGCAGGCAGAGGCAGAGGGAGAAGCAGGCTCCCCGGGGAGCAAGGAGCCCGATGTGGGACTCGATCCCAGGACGCTGGGATCATGACCTGAGCCGAAGGCAGCTGCTTAACCAACTGAGCCACCCAGACATCCCAGAAAGATTCTTTTTGACCCCTGAAAAAGTCCGACTCTGGCTCAGTGGCTGACTCCTTACCATGAGGGATGGTCTCCAGACTCTAAAGATGGCAAAAGTCCAAGGGGGAGGGATGGAGCACAAAGCTCTGCTGAACAGTGGTCCCTGAGACTCAACCCTCTTGAAATAATGCTTTGAGAAGCACTTAAAGTACATACAGCCCTTTGTCAGGATTCCTCAGTAGGGACCCCTTGCAACTGGATATGATTTTGTGTTTGTATGATGATCTAGTGTACGTTTTCATAGAGAGATGATCTTTATCTTTCATCAAATTTTCTGAGACTCAAAAAGAGACACAACCTTAACCCAGCTCTCTAATCTGGTACATTAGCCACATTTCAAGTGTCTGATAGCCTCATGTCTTAGCGGCTGTTGTATTAGACAATGCAGATACATAACAGTTCTTCATCACAGAAAAGTGCTGTGGATGGTGCTGACTTAAAGGAATGGTGTTTTCCCTGTGACTGCTCCACAAGAAGGCTGGGATGTTAAACACTGGTGTTCCGCTACTGCCCCTCGGAACAATGTGTTAAACTATAACCCCTGGAGGATTTCACTAGTTACCAAACACATTTAGATATGGCCTTTAATGAAAAACATACACTGGCCACAGGTCTTTGGGGAGAAGGACGAGATACGACCGTGAAGCTGGGCAGCTGGGGATGCCGGGCTCGCTCAAGGCAGAATGCCGCCCCTTCAGGGTGGAACGAAACACCGCCTGCTTCCCTTTTCCCTTATCGCTCCTTTCTCTTCCTAGAAGCGCCCGTTGTTAGTTAGATGAGTCCTTTGAATGTACTTGGTGGACTATAAACTTTATCCTCCTCCTTGTTTGTCCACAAGACATGTGACTCATGTTTGACCTTCATCGATTCCTCCGATTCCTCCGTTGGCTATTGTTTCTATCTAATAAAAGTGAGACTGTCCTCCGTTGGCTATTGTTTCTATCTAATAAAAGTGAGACTGTGGAGCTGCTCGGGGCAGCAGTCTTTTCGACTGTGGTCCCCTGCTCCCAATCTCTTGCAGCTGACTGTTTGTGCCTAATTCTTCTCCCGTTCCCCGACTGGAAGCGGCAGTGTTCAAATTTTTTCCTGGTGCTGTGGAATACTAGAGAGTTTTAGAAGCCACATATCTGAATGTGTCAACTGCCAACCAGAGGCTAGTGACCAAAGGAGGCTTTTCTTTAGCTGCTGGGCACTCTACCAGCACAAATTCCTCTCAAGGAAAAGACGGTAGGTGACATGAATTATTTAGGGATTTTGGTATATCTGAGTGATCCCTATATTTGGGAGGGCTTCAGGAAAACATGGAAAGAATGTAGAAAGGACTGGGTTAAATTACTGGTGTTCATCAATGACTGAAAAGACCCAGTTTCTCTCTTTCTTTCTTTTTACACGAGGCTAGTAGAATCCCCCAGGAGGTCTGCAAGGCCTGAGGATTCCATGGTGATACAGGGAACTGGGGGAGTTCTTTCTTCTTTATGAATGTTAAATTTCTATTCCTAGGACTGTAGAAAGAGTTCTGCCCTGAATGAACCATCAACTACTCTTAGGAGGAAGCAAAAGGGAAGAGACTCACTCATCCTGTCCCTGATCACAGAGAGAGGCAGCACTGCCGATGAGTGGAGGTTGGGTCCGTAATTTGCCACTATAAACCGTATAATTGTGGATATATTGTTTAGCTTCTACAAGCCTCTATTCCATCATCTGGAAAATATGGAAATTACCTCCTAAGGCAACAGCAAAGAGGACAATGCAGTGACCCCAATAAGCACGCAGTACAGTGCTTGGCTTGTCCCCAGCTCTGAACAAGCAGCAGCTATCCTATCCTTCTCTTCTTTTATAGTCTTTGGGCCTCCTAATTCCTCCCTGGGAATTCCCTCTGTTTGGGAGACCCTGGGTTTTTTATTACTGTGAACACCTATTTCCTTATGACTGTTTTCAGCCCAAACTTTTCTGAAAGTTCTTCGGAACTGATCTATGAGTCACAAAATAAAGAGGCTAAGATCTGTGGTATTACCTGTAAGGAAAGAGGCAGGGCAGCTACCCGTACTGAGAATTATGCTAAGTGTTTCATTAATCATTAAGGTCACCATATTTACCACAGTGTTCTATGTCACAGGAAACTGGGAACAATCTCAATGTCTGACAAGCAAGCACTAGAATGTTGGCATACGACAAATCCTTTCGAAGTAATGTTTTCCATAAATATTTGTTAACATGGGTAAATGCTTATTACATAGTATGAGGTGAAAAAATCAAAGCCAAACACCCCCCATGTCTCAGCATCCCCTAGAGACACTTGTGTAAATGTGTGCCCGGAGACAGGTCAAGAATATTCAACCACAGCTCCAAACTACAAACACTTCAGATGTCAGTTAATAAGACTGTGGACAAATTGTGGTATATTCACAATATGTTACAAGGATAACAAGAACAAATTAAAAAGCCCCTATAACTATATGCAGCATCATGATGAGTTTTACAAGGATAATATGAAACCAAAAAAAAGCAAAAATCAAAAAAAGCACACATGCTATGATTCTACTAAATAAAGGTCAAATTGGGGAAATTTTAATTGTCCTGATTGAGATGATAGACTGTAGAGGGCTCCTAGCTGGCTCAGTTGGTGGAGTGTGCAACTCTTGATCTAGGGGGTTGTAAGTTTGAGCACGGTGGATGCAGAGATTACTTAAAAATTAAAAAAATTTTTAAAGATTTTATTTATTTATTTGACATTTAGAGATCACAAGTAGGCAGAGAGGCAGGCAGAGAGAGAGGGGGGAAAGCAGGCTCCCTGCCAAGCAGAGAGCCTGATGTGGGGCTCAATCTCAGAACCCTGAGATCATGACCTGAGCTGAAGGCAGAGGCTTAACCCACTGAGCCACCCAGGTGCCCCCGAAAATTAAAAAAAAAAAAAAAAAAAAAGATGACAAAGCATGAAGAAAAGCAATGAACCACTTACCGTGACAGTGATCACCTCTGAGTAACAAGGGCAGGAGGAGGTTGTGGGAGGGGAGGGATATGGTGAAACAGCTCTAATAATGAATGTCCTGATTTCTTTTTTTAAGAGGCAGTTCCTTTATGTTACTTGTTACATTGTACCTTCCTGCCCTTATTCTAATTTTGTAATTCTAGATGTTTCAAAATAAAGACAAAGGGAAAACAAGTATAAATCTTTATTTTCCAGGGTGTTCTCAATAATACAGATTTCTGCATGTCTGGGAAAAAAGATCAAGAGCGGTTTTCTCTGGGCAGCAAAATGTAAAGGGATTTATATTGTCTTCCTTACACATTTTGTAGTTTCCAAATTTTTTTAATAAAGATTTTATTTATTTATTTGACAGAGAGAGAGATCACAAGTAGGCAGAGAGGCAGGCAGAGAGAGAGAGAGGGAAGCAGGCTCCCCGCTGAGCAGAGAGCCTGATGCGGGGCTTGATCCCAGAACCCTGGAATCATGACCTGAGCCGAAGGCAGAGGCTTTAACCCACTGAGCCACCCAGGCGCCCCTAGTTTCCAAATTTTTAAATAATGAACAAGTATTCACTTTTATAATAAGAATAAAAGCAGAACCACCAACTGCTCAGTTCTGGCTCTTCAATGTACAGCACAGAGTCAGTCTGAGGAAAAGAAATATGTCTGTTCTCCATGCTGGGGAGAGATTAGGAGAGTGGGAGGGTCACACAGTTGAAATCCCACCGCTATAGGTCTGGTCATTTGTGCCAGTGTTAAAGCCTTAGGAGGCTCAACTGAGGGAAACTAGGAAAGACACTTTCTAGATTATTCTAGAAACAGCAACTCTGCCTGCTCGCTCTCTCAAACCTAGAAAATGGGCCAGCGACTGAGCAAGAAGAAAGAAGTACTATAATTAACTACCACTTTTTCTCAACATTTATTTTTTTATTTCAGTTATAGCACAGCGGGGAGGAACAGAGGAAGAGGGAAAGAGAAACCCGATTAGATTCTCTGCTGAGCGGGGGGAGCTGGACTTGGGACGCATCTGACCCTGAGGTCAGACCTGAGCTGAAACCAAGAGCTGAAATGTCTAACCGACTGCGCTTCCCAGGCGTCCCTTTTTAATTCATTATTGTCATAATATTGTATCAGGGGTATGACATGCATTAATCCTGCCCTAACATTCACAAGAATTTTATAAAGTAGATATGTATTTTACAGTGATATTCCAGGGCTCAGAGAGGTGGGAAGGACCTGCCCAGATGTCTGAATGCAAAGTCAGTGGCTTTTACACTTGGCTGAAATTTACATTTACTTGAGGATTCTCCTCTGTTGTTTACACTCACAATGATCATGTGAAGTAGCTCAGAGTAGTTGTGTGACATGCCAAAGGCCACGCAGCTAGTAAGAAGCTACAAGTTTTAATAACTTGTTTCTTTTTTTCTTGTGGAGGTAATATGTTTTTGCACTAAATGCCAATAGAGTTTTGCCCTCCCATACATTTAGTTATTACATCTAGCTAATAATCTAGTTAGAATCTCCTGTAAGAAGGGTCGAAGATGTTGAACATAACACAGAGGCCCAAAAAAAAAAAAAAAAACAAAAAAACAGCAGGCAGGTACAATCCAGAAATAGCATTCAGGTTTTCTCCTCTTTTTTGCAACAGAGATAAGATTAAGGGAAGAACAAGGCTTAAGATCTTGTGGGTAAATTTGGTTTGTAATTGTCTCTGATTTCCCTATCGACCTCATCTCCCAGGTCTCCTTTTTCTTTTACTACCCTGTCCTAAGGGAGTTAACCTTTTCAGCTGCCTTCAAGGAGCCTGCCTTCCAGCACCAGGTCCCAGTCGTGGGAGAGAACACTTCCTCCTTTGCTTCTCCCGGTCTACCACGAACAGACTCTCCCAGCGCCTGAGTCCGTGTTAAAGCTGCTAATACCAAGGCTACTCGGGAGTGAGTGCTTTCTCAACACCGTCCTGGAAGGTGGGTCACTCTTCTGGCAGAAGGGAGAGGGCAGTGGAATTTGTTCTGAGTAAGGATGGTTATGCAAAATGCAAGGAGGAAGAGGAAGCCGATAGGGGAGTTGGTGAGTCAGAGGAGAAAAGCACAACTTGGCTAGCAGTGAGACTCTCTAAAGCAGTGGAGAAGCCTAAGCTATTATCAAGGTAAGAAGAGAGTTTTCTCTATACACCACTCCGCAGCGGGGCCATTGTCCCAGGGCTCCTGGGACGGAGTATCAGAAAACCTCCCACAGCTAAGCTAAGGAGTTTAAAGGCAATGGAGGAGAAGGGGGGTGGTGGAGGAGGGCTAAATCAGAGTCACCTGGAGAATCTTCCTGAAAAAGCACAAGCTGCTTGCCAGTAGCTCCCTCAGCCCCACCCAGCCCCATCTCTCACAGGATCTGAAAAAGCAGAGAATGCCAGTAGAGCTATCCTGCTGGATGTCCTGTAGATGGTCTCCTGGTGCAGCTAACTTACTCCGATCCCGGCTTCTGAGTTCAAGTTTCTGTACTTCCTGTTACTCCTCTGCTCGGGCGCTCGAGAATGGCAGACGGCTCAGGCATGGTGTGATGTGGTCATTGAATGGCAGACGGCTCAGGCATGGTGTGATGTGGTCATTGAATGCTCTCATCCCTGACACTCAACAGACCTGGGGTCTGATTCAGGTAGGGCTATTTCCACCCCCGAGTCCATCAGTTAGGGTTCAGTTTACTTATTCTGAACAACGAGTGTGTGGATTATCAGCGTCCTGTGTATCTAACTGGATAGCTGTCATGGTTGTGGCTGAGTGGGTTTCAAAGTTGCGGAGTGCTACTCAGACGTAAAAGATTAAGTTATGAGGCAGGTACGTCAGCCGAAGTAGAAGAGACTTTTGTCCCGTAGGGCCTCAGACCAGTCTGGAGCTCCTAGTTGGAAGTGAAATGCATTTACATGCGCAAAATAAAACGATCTCGTCCTACCTTCCTCACCCACATCAATGAGCGCACCTCAAGCACTAAGAACTGCTCTACAGATGATGTTACTTGGTCATCATTCGGTAAATTCGCAGGCGCTGTTTCTGGCACACTGGAGACGGAGCAGTGGTGACAGCCCAGGTCCAACCCTCCCGGCATTTTCGGTCTAGTCAGTGTGTGTTACCCCAGGGTCACCTTTACCCAGGTGCTCACCCCTGTGGTTTTTCTGGGTCTGTAGGTGTATGTCTGGGTTTCGGTTTCTCCAATCCAACTCTGAATTCTCGCTTTGTGAAAGTATCTTCTGCCATCTGTAATTTGGGGTGATGGGAGCATAATCTCCCTGGGGAATCTAAGTTAGGAATGTGCCAGGGGCTGGAATCCAGGGCTCTTTAAATTGCTACCTGTTATTTTTTTCCCTCAGAATTCCTCATTTTCTTTCTTCCTTCCTTTCTTTTTTTCTTTTTTTTAAAGATTTGATTTGACAGAGAGAGAGAGAGAGAGAGCGAGAGCACACAAGCAGGGAGAGTGGCAGGCAGAGGGAGAGGGTTAAGAAGGCTCCGCCCTGAGCAGGAAGCCCCATGTGGGGCTCGATCCCAGGATTCTGAGATCATGACCTGAGCTGAAGGCAGAGGCTTTAACCCACTGAGCCACCCAGGCACCGCGCCCCCCCCCCCCATTTTGTTTCTAAAAGAACTACACAGTACCCATTTGGGGGTCATCCAGGCTGCCGGGTGAGGTCATGTTGATGATAGTGTTTTTTAAGAATATACCACTCACCCCTCATTGGCACAACCTGTTTTTAAAGTATTGGTTGGGGAGGGGGCAGTGATGACAGGATGTGGTGAGGGTTTTCTCTGTTTTTGTTTTTTTTCTTTTCCTAACTTAGCTAGTTAGAAAAGAGAAGGAGTCTGAGTGGTCTTGTGCCTTGCAATACGCTTTTATTTCTTTTCTTTTTTTTTTTTTTTTTTTAAGATTTAGTTCCTTTTTAAGATTATTTATTTAGGAAGAGGGTGAGAGAGAGAGAGAAGCAGACTCCCCGCTGAGCATGGCTGATCTCACAACCCTGTGATAACAACCTGAACCGAAATCAAGAGTCAGATGCTCAACCGACTGAGCACCCAGATGGCCTGCTTCTACTTCTTATTATAAAGATTTTTATGTATTTATTTGACAGACAGAGGTCACAAGGAGGCAGAGAGGCAGGGAGAGAGAGAGGAAGAGAAGCAGGTTCGAAGGCAGAGGCTTAAACCCACTGAGCCACCCAGGTGCCCCTATATCTTATTAATTTTTTAAAAAATAATGTTCATGGATTTTTTCCCCCTAGCTTTCATTAATGCATACTCACTGTAGAAATTCCCTTTTTTTTTTTTTTGGGGAGTAAGGTTAACTGTGCCATACCATCAAATCTCTGCGTTTAACTTTAATATTTTGCTCCATACAGTTGAGACAGTTTTGGTTCTGTGCTCAATATTCAACAGAATCACCTAAATTTTAGTAACTGATACTACAGAGACACCCATGTGCATTTTTAAAAGTTTCCGTTTCTCAATGGATCTCATTCAGTTATCTGCTTTCCAAGCATTATTCCTCTTCCCATATTCAACTACTGATTTAGTCAACAAGTATTTAAAGAGCCTTAATCACTTACAAGATAAGACATAGTATTTACCCTTAAGTTACAGCAGCCCAGTGGTAGAAATAAATTCTTCTGTGGCTATTTACTATAGAGTGAGAGATGGATGCTACTCGAAAGTTTAGAGAACTAAATCTTGGGAGGAAGGGCTTCTAAATAACAGGAAAGAACTGAAAGTAAAGTCTGGCGCCTAAAGGGCAGAAAAGCAGGGGACTGACAGGGGATCAAAGACCAGACCATGGAGCCCCCCGGGGTACAAGACTTCGGGATTTTGATTTAATCCTGTGTGTGCTGGAAAGTTACGGGAAGATTTCAAGGAAGGGATTGATAGACTTGTGCTTTAGAAAAGACAGGTTTTGGCAGCAGTGGTTGATGGGAAATTTGAGAGACAGAAGAAAGAGGCTACTTACTGTCAAAGGCCAGGCCAGAGATGAGCACAGTGGGGATTCTGACAACAGGGAGGGAGGGGTTCAAGCTTGCAATGCAACAGCCAGGAAAGAACACTTGGGAAGGTGGACCAGGGACTCCGAAATGGAGTTGTGACACACACTTCTCACAAACACTTACCAACTCCAGGGACTATAGAGGAGGTTAGTGCAGGACAAAGGGGAGAGGTGGAAGTTAGATTAGAGGAGACTGCCATAAAAAAACCAATTTGCCCTTTCTTCATGGAGCCACATTTGCTCACTTCTCCCAGGCCCTCAAGAGTATCCATCTCTACCGCTGATTACAATCTCTACAGACATGAGCTTTGCCTGTGGTATTTCTTGGCTGTTCTGGCTAGCCCCATCATGGGTTGCCTAGATCCAGGAAGTACCTAGATCCCAGTGACAAGAGATGGGACTCACTTTACAAAAAGCGTATTTTCAAAGGGTTTCCATGGGAATTCCTGAAAACTGTGAACAACTGAAGCCTGAGGATAACTGGGGACAGGGTCAGAAGGCCTGGCTCCATCTCTGGGAGAGAACGGGCATGAGGCCAGGAGCTACCTGTAGGCAGGGAGGACTTAGAGCCATTGATCCTGCTCAGGACACTGAGTTGGTCCAAAGCCAGGATTAGGGAGAGCATATAATTCTGAAAGATCTATATTCCTAATCCTTAAGAAATGTTAGTTTCTTTTTGAGTAGATTACAGGCCCTGCATATAAAATTCTACCATGGTTTCCTTATAAATGTGCACAGGTCAAGTTCTTCTCTTCTTTACTTTTCTCTCTCTTTTGCTCTGTTGTTTCCTATCTTTGTTCCAAATTTTTCCAGATACTCACATTACCTTTCAGAGACGATCTCTTGCTAAAGTCATTTTCTAAGTCTTTGGGAGGTAGGGGTAGAGGAGGCCAATCTTGGGCTGTTATTAATAATGTCCTAGTTTCTAATCATTTCCTCTTGGGCTTGAGTCTGAAAGACCTAAGAGCATATCTTAGCTTCTCCTGTTCTAACCTTCAGGGTAAAGGAAGGAATTACCACTCACTGACTTTTCCCTGGCATATAGCAAAGTAATCTTGGCCATGAAGGAGAGATGACCCTCACTGGATCCTTTTGGCAATAAGGAGGAAATACATTGTTGTAATGAATGCAAGAGAAGAGTTTCTATGGCACAAGGTTTGGCTTGGGTCAGTACATACTTCCCAGAAGGTTCAGGGGACTTCCAAGGGAAGCATGCTGCATCTCTTCAGGAAGCAACCTATAAACTTGCTTTTATATTTACATATTCCTCCTTGAAAATCTACACCCTAGAATTTCTGCAGCTCTGGATATCATGAATGGTTGGTGACGAGTATGAAGGCCATCTGGGTGACAATAGCAAAGCTACACGCATGTGTATTTTTTTGACTCCGCAATTCCCCCTTCTGGGGATTTAGCTTACATACACATGTAACGATGTATAAACATCAGGTCATTACCGACGTTTCTGAAATGGCAAAAGAGCTGGAAATAAGCCAGAAGCCAAGCAATGAGGCAACTAAATAAATTGTGGTGTATCTGCATGATAGATATGTGGTGGTAAAATGGAGTGAGGAAGTGCTTTATGTGCTACCATGGAAAGCTCACCAAGACACACTGTAAAGTTAAAAAAGGTGTGTATAGCTTGCTACGTTTTCTGTTATAAAGAGGGGGGAAATTAAGACTACATGTACATTTGAATTTTCTTGGGTGTGTAGAAAGCAAATGAAAAGACACATAAAAAAATAAACCCAGTTGCTACCTGGGGGCAAGGTGGGAAATGGGCAGATGGGGGACATGGGCTGAAGCAGACTTTCTCTGTACAGTAAGGACCGAACACCGGCTAGCAGATTTATTCTAGCTCTGAGTACAGTGGACGTCACTGATTCAGCAGCTGGTAAAATTCTTAGGTGTTCTTTCCCCCAGAAAAATACTGTGACCCATCATTAAGGTATATCATTAACCCTGTTTACAAAGAGCTCTAGGAGTTTTCTAATTTACAACTATAATCTTCATCCACAGACATAACTGCTTGTCATAGTACTCCCCCCCCGCAACACTTGCAGTGTGACAGGCTACAGACTCAGGCTGGTACGTGCTCCCCTTAGGTCCTGCATGCATGCAGGATTGTAGGAAGCCTTGTCTAATTCATTTTTTTAAAGATTTTATTTATTTGACACAGAGAGAGAACACAAGCAGGGGGAGTGGCAAGCAGAGGGAGAGGGAGAACCAGGCTCACTAAGCCCAAGGCTTAACCGACTGAGCTGCCCAGGCATCCCTAGAAATGTATTTTGTTTGTTAAAGCTGGAAGGAAGAATATCTTGGGTATATAATGATATGCAAATTAGCACCTTGTGGGTGCCTGGCTGGCTTAGTTGTGGATGTCGGAGCACAGGACTTTTGATCGCAGGATTGTGAGATTGAGCCCCATTATTGGGTATGCAGATTACTCAAAAATAAGATGTTTTAAAAAAAACTAGCACCTTGCTACTATTAATATTTTACACTGTGTGAAACAGCTATTCTATTCTATCTCTCAATACTCAATAGTTGTTTGTGCTACAAAGTCACCCAAAATGATCCAGATTCATCTTTTTTTTTTTAAAGATTTTATTTATTTGACAGACAGAAATCACAAGTAGGCAGACAGGCAGGCAGAGAGAGAGGAGGAAGCAGGCTCCCTGCTGAGCAGAGAGCCCGATGTGGGGCTGGATCTGAGCGGAAGGCAGAGGCTTTAACCCACTGAGCCACCCAGGTGCCCCGATCCAGATTCATCTTAACCCTTAAAGAACCCTTAACCGTAAAACGTTAAAAAAACCCCTCAGAATAACATTCTAGCATAGCACTGGGAACCATAGTTCTTTTCAGCCTTGATTATAAAGGGAGTAAGTTCAGGGCTGCCACCAGTCTGTATGAGTCTTAGTGTGAATTATTAAGTAGAATTCATTTCTCTAGATATTTTTTTAAAAGATTTTATTTATTTATTTATTTATTTGATTTATTTTGAGGGACTGCACAAGCAGGGGGGAGAGGGAGAGAGAGAATCCCAAGAAGACTCCCTACTGAGCATGGAACCCAACATGGGGCTCAATCAAGAGTTGGCTGCTTGGGGCACCTGGGTGGCTCAGTGGGTTAAAGCCTCTGCCTTGGGCTCAGGTCATGATCCCAGGGTCCTGGGATCGAGCCCCGCATCGGGCTCTCTGCTCAGCAGGGAGCCTGCATCCTCCTCTCTCTCTGCCTGCTTCTCTGCCTACTTGTGATCCCTGTCTGTCAAATAAATAAATAAAATCTTTAAAAAAATATGTATATATATATATAAAGAGTTGGCTGCTTAACTGAGCACCCAGCTGCCCGTCCTAAACGTTTAACATCCAACAACTGGAAAATCATCCTAATGTTCTTATTCTGTTGGACCAAAATACTTTACTGTCACCTACGAGAACATTTTTTAATAAGAAATATCTTAAAATTTTAATGAGATGGCATTCTCTAGGATTGTGCAGTACATAACCTGGCCATCTGTACTGAGGTGCCCTGATAGGATTGTGTCAAGCAGTTAAGCATTCCCCCAGGCAGCAGCACAGTGGCCAACAGGTTGCAAGTAACTACAGCTCTTAGCTTGCCTTGCCACACTGCCACAGGTCAGCTGTTAAGGAGACAACATTCAAGCTAAATAGATTCAGACAGTTTCGGAGCTGTACAGATGTCAGGTCAGCACTGGGCCAGTTCCTCCTGTCCCTAAACCCACAGGATGATGCCAAACCAGAGGGGACCAGATAACAGGTACCACGGGCAATTGGCTCTGCCACTGAGGAGACAACTCCAGACTTGGAGCGAAACAGTTTTACAGCCTGCAGCCATAGTCTTCAGGGGACTGAACCCTGTGCTTGCTGGAGATGAAGGAAGGTAATGAGAAATGGCCTGTGGCAATCTCCCTCAAGACAGGAGAGGTGGCCTTGAGGTAATTCCTCCCAAGTCAGCTTATCTCCCTTAGTTTCAGAAGGAATCACAGAGCATGCAGCCAAAATTTGGTCAAACTGTGGTTAAGCTTTGCCCGAGTGGCCTGTGTGGAGGCATGCATGTCACCAAGGTGTCAGAGTGGAGCTATTCCTCTAAGTCGATGAAATACGGCTACTTTCAGGCATTTTTGGTAGCTCACTGGACAAGACCAGGAGGAAGGAAGTAAAGAGCCTAAAATAAATAGAACTTATTGACACACTAACTGCAAGGGATGGGAATTGATCCAAAGGATTTGCACAGTTGGTTGTCAGAAGTTTCCAGCACTCTAGGTTGCTCCTTGCTGGGGGCTAGGGGGGAGGGGAATGGCTTTGTCAAGAAAGGGGATGGAAGGCAGACACCAAAACGGAAGCCTAACACAGCCCTTCTGCTTGTTCCTTAAAGTTCTTCCACTTCACCATGATGATACTGCCCAAAAAAATGAGGCCACTGCTGTTTCTGATTTCCCAGATGGTCATCTTTGCCCTATTGTTCCATCTCTATGGCCACAGCTTCAACTCCCTGTCCACGAAAGAGGAGCCCAAGCCCATGCACGTGCTGGTCCTGTCTTCCTGGCGCTCTGGCTCTTCTTTTGTGGGACAGCTTTTTGCACAGCACCCGGACGTCTTCTACCTAATGGAGCCCGCCTGGCACATCTGGATGACCTTCACCCACAGCACCGCCTGGAGGCTGCATATGGCAGTGAGGGATCTGATCCGTGCTGTTTTTCTGTGTGACATGAGTGTCTTTGATGCCTACATGAAACCCGGTCCTCGAAGACAGTCCAGCCTCTTCCAGTGGGAGAACAGCAGGGCCCTGTGCTCCCCGCCTGCCTGCAACGTCTTCTCCCGGGATATGATCATCCCCCAGGCTCCCTGCAAGCTTCTGTGCAGTCAACAGCCTTTTGAGGTGGTAGAGAAGGCCTGTCGCTCCTACAGCCACGTGGTGCTCAAGGAGGTGCGCTTCTTCAACCTTCAGGTGCTCTACCCACTGCTGAGAGACCCCTCCCTCAATATGCACATTGTGCACCTGGTACGGGACCCCCGGGCGGTGTTCCGTTCTCGAGAACACACCACTGGGGAACTCAGGCTTGATAGCCGCACTGTGTTGGGGGAGCATTGGGAGAAACTTGAGGAGGAGGATCAGCCTTACTCTGTGATGCAGGTCATCTGCCAAAGCCAGCTGGAGATCTATAAGGCTGTGCAGTCCTTGCCCAAAGCCCTGAGGCAACGTTACATGCTCATACGCTATGAGGACCTGGTCCGGGACCCCATTGGCCAGACTGCCCAAATGTATAAATACGTGGGACTGAAATTCTTGCCCCACCTCCAGACCTGGGTGTACAACATCACTAGAGGCAAGGGCATGGGTAATCACGCCTTCCACACTAATGCCAGGAACGCCCTCAACGTCTCCCAGGCCTGGCGCTGGACCTTGCCTTACAAGAAGGTTTCTCGACTTCAGAAAGTCTGCAATGATACCATGACTTTGCTGGGCTACCACCTTGTCAGATCGGAGCAAGAGCAGAAAAACCTGTCCCTGGACCTTCTGTCTTCATGGACTCCCTCCAAGTAAGTCCACCAAGAGGGTGGAAGAGGCTCTGTTCCCAGTGGGCACCAGCCTCAGGCGAGTTAACTGAAGGCTTAATCTCTGTCGGTGTACGTGGGAGCTTGAGTTGCACCCACACGTGCTCAGGCTGAGAAATGTTCGTGTCTCTACTCACGCCTAGAAGAGATCCAGCAGCATATCCCGCCCCTGAGAAAGGAGTATTGCCTTTCTTCTCTTCTTGGCCTTCCTCTCCATGTATACCTCAAAGCCTGGTGACCTGGAGTCCTATTCAGCACCACACAGATCAGTGGAGTAGATCCATAAACTTTTCTGTCCCCATCTCGCCCAGTGGGAAAGGGGAGAGACAGGACAACTAGGGAAATGGGTCTCCTGCCAAAGAGCCCACCAGCACATTCCACAGGGATATGAACTCTGAGCCCACGGAACTCCTGGTGGATTCAAAAGGGGAACAGAGAACAGGATTGGCAGCTTACGGCGAGCCAGGCCGTCACAGCTATCCGTTATTGCAAATACAAAATAAGATCTCTGTACAACAGAGCGAGCTCTTAAATTCATGGGGGTGGCTGGGCCTGACACAGACATCATTTCCCCTCAGGGTTTGCCTAACACATGGAAGAGTTTGACTCGTGAAGCTGCCATCCGTTAACACTAAATTCCAAACAGGATTCTGTTAGGAGTTCCCCTTGTTATGCTTTCTAATTACTTAGTAGTAAATGCTGATTCTTATAGGATCCTAACCTGATAGCATAAGCATCTTTACAGATTTTTTTACACTTTTGCTATTAGATATTACCTACACATAAAAAAAACTGCTAAGACAATATTTGGTGTTAGATGTTAGGCTAGTCTAAACTGATCAATACTGACCATCACACTGTGCTCTTAAGAATCTGTAGAAATTAGGCAACTAGCAACTAAGCCCTTTCTTGTGTGAGGTGTGAGTTGTAATAATACTGTATATATCACCCTAGAGTCTGGGCAAAGGGTTCTTTTTTTTTTTTTTTTTAGATCTTTTATTTATTTATTTGACAGGCTGAGATCACAAGTAGGCAGAGAGGCAGACAGAGAGAGAGAGAGGAAAGCAGGCTCCCTGCTGAGCAGAGAGCCCAATGCCGATGCCGGGTTCAATCCCAGGACCCTGGGACCATGACCTGAGCCGAAGGCAGAGGCTTTAACCCACTGAGCCACCCAGGCGCCCCGCAAAGGGTTCTTTTAATGTGATCCTCGGCCAGAGGACCTCAGGTCTAGTACGTCTGGCACTGTGCAGCCCTTCCAGGTCACCTCTCCAAATGTCTTTGCAGCACGGGAAGTCTTTGCAGCACTCTGGGTCTAGTGATGCACCTGAATCTACGGTTAGAAATTCATTTTGCCATGCCCCACCTCAAGTCAGCTGGAGTTGGAGTCTGCCAGGGTGGGAGCTGGGCTTCTTTGTATTGATCAAGCGACCCTGATGATCCTTTCATGGCCAGCCTGGCAATACCACACCCTCCACCGGGAAGCAGCACTGTCTGCCTTCTTTCTCTGAGACAGATGTCTTTTTGGCACATGCCAAGTACCGCACTGCTGACCCCTGACACTACCGCTGTCCTCAGGGTAGAAGGAATAGGAAGACAGTCTATATTTGTCTGGAACTCCAGGGACCTTTTAGTCTGGGCTCACTTAATATTTCACTTTGTCTAAACCTGAAGGATACCACACCTTCATCTTCCCTTTTGTGCCTACTCCCACTTTGGACGTGGTCCTCACCTCATAAAGTGCCCTCAGTGGCAGATGGGAATGCTCACACTTGATTCTGCAGAGGAGCTCCTGGGCTCTGGCACTACCTGAGATGCATGGGTAGCTACCTTTGCCAGCAGGATCTAGCAAAGTTCATTTCTACGTGGCTCTAAAGGAGTGAATTTATTCTAACATATAAACCTAAGCCACTCTAGATACACCTCAAGAGCTTAGCTAGGATCTCCCAAACAAATGCTTTTTGCCTCTATGAACCTTCCAAAACCATGAAAAGTTTCCCCAACATTGAAAATAAGGCCAGGGCTGTAGGTGATGGTGCAAAAAGAGTGAAGAAGACCAGTGAGGGGGACAGACAGTGACAGACTCAACTTCTTCCAATTTCCTCTCTGAAATTCCAGCCTCCACCTGAATTGTCTTAATGTTAGCAACTTCCTTAGGAAGCATCTCTACGGGATGCTGGAGTGCAGAGCTGCTTGCTTCTTCTCCAAAGGAGTCATTACATACTCATGAGCACATGGGCTCCGGAACCATGCCTCCTGGGTGACCTCCAGCAAGTCCCCTAACATTTCCATGTCTCAGTTCCCTCAACTGTAGGGTGGGCAGAATAATGGTGGCACTGACTTCCTGGAGTTACTGGGAGGGCTGATGAGTTAATAAATGGAGCACATGTAGCAAGCATTTGGCACACACGCTAGCACTCACTAAGTGGTAGCTGTGACCATCTTGGTAACAAGGCTGGTTTTAGCGCTCTTGGGGACCATCTTCCATCATTTCTGGTAACATCTTTATCAAGGTGATGTCCCACAGCGGATCACAAGCCCTTTGTGGCGTTTCTGATCACACTGATAAGATCAGATTTATAGCTTTCTGATAGTCTGTATTATCTATATCAGTTCTCAACCCAAGGTGATTTTGTTCCCCAGGAGACACTGGTCAATGGCTAGAGACATTTTTGGTTGTCACAGCCAGTGGAGTGCGTGTTACTGGCATGTAGCGGGGAGTGGCCTGGGATGCTGCTAACCCTTCTGCGATGTACAGGAAAGCCCCCACCCCGCCCCCAACCAAAATTCTCTGGTCCAAAATGTCAGTAGCTCAGCTGTTAAGAAACCCTACTCGGTGCTCGTCAGATGCTGAATACATGCAAGATGAAGAACCCGTGATTCAAAGGGATTTCTCTTCTCTCCTCACTTAGTCACAACCAGTCTTATTCAAACCATACACCCCCAGGCCAAGCATCCTGACTGAGGATCCCCCAGGGCTCTTCAGGGCTCTTCCGGCACTTACTCAAGGCATCTCAAAGGGAGTAAGTAGTCCAGCAGACGTTTTAAAAACACAGAGCAGCATCACAGGGGTCTGATGAGAGGAACTGAGCAAAGACAGGCTTCCTGAGACCAGTCATGCACTGGCCATAACTGGTCTTGGCTTATATCCACCCTAATTCCATCAGCTGTGGTGAGAAGACAAGAGCTTAATGAGGGCAAAACATGGTCATTTAGGGCCTGGGGGAAGATGGGCAGGACAAATGAAGCCAGAAGCAGACACTGTGCTAGACAAATGAGCTGTCTAACATGTCTGGGAACAAAAGAATCACTCACAAAAGTCAAAAATTCCATAGGCACTACAGGATTTAAACCATGGCTCCCCAATCTTTTTTCCATTATCACCCCCGCCAGCAAGCCTACTGTGGACATTTTTGTTCTGATCGTCCTCTACCATGAAATGTTAATACCACAAATATATTGCATATTTTTATGCAGTTTTTATGGCCCTCCAAAGGGCCACAAATCATTGTAATACCTACATTTGTTGCCCCCCACAAACCACTTTTACCCCATTGGTGGCAACAGTGGTTCCACATGATCCAGACCACTGTCTCTGACACTTAGCTCCCTCCCCAGCTCCTCTCTATTTTCCTCAACATGTCTTTTGTCGCCCCCCTAAACTATGTTCCTTGCTCTCACAATAAGATTTGTACCTTGCTCAACTGTAATTAAATGTGATTATGCAAAATAACATGAGAACAACTTGTAAGGACCTATGAAAATGTTGATTATTATTAGAATAATGATAATTATACAGGTAACTCTCACTGCCACCCTCCCTGCCAGCACTAATCTTAACTATTTGGGATGGCTGCTGGCCCTGTTTGCCTTGCCATATTCCAAGATGGCTTCTTATGGTCCTGGAAGAAAATACTATTTGTTTTTAAGTTTATGACAAGAATGGAGAACAAGCGCAACAGGCACACAGCACTGCTGTTCATGAAGAATGAGGTGTGTTTCAGGAAAAGTAAGCTATTGTTCCACCCTAAATCAATATGGATTTAAATGGCTAATGACAGATAATGTAAACATGTTGGAGGAAAGGGATAAAGGCCTCCCTGTAGGGGTGAGGTGAACTCCTGATTACCTGATGAAATGATGAGATAAACCAAACAGGTTTTAACAGATGCCCTACATGAGCCCCAGTGAGTGCACACGCCCTCGCCCTCGCCCGCAGCATTCTGAGAGCAAATAAGCTTGAAAAAGTTGACAAAACTAAATTTAACCAGGTTTTCAAATGCAAGGCCCTCAGAACTTCAAATATGTCCATGTGCATATTAAAAATGGAAAAGAGCATTTAGTGGTTCTCCTAAACTTCTTGGACCAAGGAAGCTTTTTTCCCCTCAGTATACCTAGTAACACCTGTCACGAGAATGTTTTGAGAAAAGCCAGTCTGAGAAATGCTGAGCTGTCTTCAGCAATCCTAACCCTGGCTGACCCCAACACCCTGGCTTCTTTTTGCCTCCTCCTGAGCCCGGGCCGGCAAATGCTGAACAGAGGAGATGGCACTGGGTTAATTCACGGGGGCTTTATGATCGCCCACGTCTACACTCACATACAACTCTTTCCCCCTCAACGTTAAGAACTTTCCCTAGTCCTATTCTGGCTGCATACCTCCCCCTCCTCCCCAGAGAAAAGAAAAGCCATCCGATCCCCGACTTCTCTACTCCTCTGCTGCGAATGTCTGAAGCTCCCTAGCGTTCTGTCTCGCTCCTGATACTGTGTTACAAGATGGAGACTGTTCGGTCTCCTGTTGAAGGCTAGCCTCCCCACTATCAGAGCTTTGGATTCTATCTCCTCCCCTTTTCAAGCACCGTGTATTTTCAGTATTCCCTCCCTCTCGACTCAACTTCTCTTCAACTGAATCCTCCTCTTTTTAACTCTGTACATACGTACATCTTGAAAAAAATTTTCTGTCCTTCGCATATCCTTACCCACCTACAGATCTTCCATTTGCAATGGGTTAAACCCATCCTAGATCAAAACTATCACAAGTCAAAAATGCAAGTAATACCCTTAGAACTGAGTATCACAGCTTAGCCTGGCCTACCTTAAACATTCTCAGAACATGTATATTAGCCTACAGTTGGGCAAAATCATCTCCCAGAAAACCCATTTTATAATAAAGAACTGACTATCTCCTGCAATTCACTGAACACTGTATTAAAGTGAAAACTGGGAGGCGCCTGGGTGGCTCAGTGGGTTAAAGCCTCTGCTTTCGGCTCGGGTCATGATCCCAGGGTCCTGGGATCGAGCCCCGCATCGGGCTCTCTGCTCCTCGGAAAGCCTGCTTCCTCCCCTCTCTCTCTCTGCCTGCCTCTCTTGCCTACTTGTGATCTCTGTCTGTCAAATAAATAAATAAATAAAATCTTTTAAAAAAAAAAGTGAAAACTGGAACAGTTGTATGGGTACAGAATGGCTGTCAGTGTATTAGCTCTTTACCCCCGTGACAGTGTGGCAGACTAGGAGCCGCAGCTCGCCCCCCATCCAAGCTCCCGACAGAACTGAACCACGTGTCCCCAGCTTGGGAAAAGGTAAGAATTCAAACTCTGATGTATGGTTTCTATTGTATGCATATTGTTTTCACACCATGATAAAGTCAAAAAGTCATTAGCCTGAGCCATCAGAAGTCGGGGACCAGTGCTACTAGCCTCTCCTCACCTCACAGCCAGACTGCTTTGACTAGTTGCCTACAGTCAGTGGCTTTTTATTTTCTCACCTTTTACTTCCTCCTCTACTCACTTCAGTCTGGATTTTGCCTCCTTCTCTAAACTGCTCTAGATAATAAAATTCCATATTATTCATTCACTCAATGGACATTTTCCAATTCTCATTTCACCTGAACTCTCAGCAACAAACTTGATCAAGAACTTCCTCCTTCTTGAGACACTGTATCCTAGTTTTCCTATTTCTCTAGCCACTTCTCAATTTTTTTATAGAATTATTCTCTTCTACCTAGCTATTAAATGTTGGCATTACTTAAGGCACAACATACATCCTCTTCTTTTCCCACTCTATGCTTTCTCTCTAGACTATCTCATTTATGCCCACATACGTTTTAAAAACCACCTACAGGGGCGCCTGGGTGGCTCAGTGGGTTAAAGCCTCTGCCTTCGGCTCCGGTCATGATCCCAGGGTCCTGGGATCGAGCCCCACATCGGGCTCTCTGCTCGGCAGGGAGCCTGCTTCACCTTCTCTCTCTCTCTGCCTGCCTCTCTGCCTACTTGTGATCTCTGTCTGTCAAATAAATAAATAAAATATTAAAAAAAAATAAAAACAACCTACATGTAGATGATCCACAAATTTGTATCTTTTTTTAAAAGATTTTATTTATTTATTTGACAGAGACACAGCAAGAGAGGGAACACAAGCAGGGGGAGTGGGAGAGGGAAAAGCAGGCTTCCTGCCAAGCAGGAAGCCCGATGAGAGGCTCAATCCCAGGACCCTGGGATCATGACCTGAGCCGAAGGCAGATGCTTAACGACTAAGCCACCCAAGACCCCCAAAATCTCTATCTTTGTTGTATATCTTCTCTGAGCTCCAGATCTGTAAATCCAATCACTGACTGACATCCCTTGAACATCTCAAAAGATACATCAGACTCAGTATGTCCAAACAACACATCATGATTTTCCCCTTCACCCTCGACCACGCTAAACATCATCCCTTCTGGGTCTCTTCCCCACCTTTTCAACGTGTTGCCAAAGCAAAAAACTGGACTTTGCCCTTGACTTTTCCACCGATCAATCACCAACTGTCGATTCTACCCCATCAACATTTCTTAAGTACATTTTTTCCCTTTTCCTTGTCCCTCCAAATCTTCACCGTTTTGTTCATGCCATCACCTTCTCCTGAAGCATTGACTGGTCTTCCTGCCTCCAAGCTTCCCACTTTAATACAATCTACACTGTACTGAAAATTCAGAAAGTCCAAATTTCTTAATACAGTTTAGATAGCCTTTCATGATCGGGCTCTCGCATCCTTCCCTTGTCACTCCCTCTCAGACTGTAACTTCCTACCATCTCGACATACATGTCTGGATCTTAGATCATCCTATTTCTCCCACCTAGAATATGCTATTCTGTCCCACCCCCAACTTCTGTGCTCATTTTTTTTTTAATTCCTTCTCAACTAAAACATCTCCTCTGGGAGTTTTTCCCAGCTTTACCCTTCGGTCTCTGTTCAGTGTCACCTGTACTGGCTTTCTACTATCACAGCACTTAATACCATTATAAAAAAACCATCCAATGTTTGCATCTTTGAGCTCTTTGAAGGCAGAAACTATCTTGTTCACTGTGTTATAACTGATGCCTGGCACAGTCCCTGCCACAGTTCCTGACACTCATTAAATGTTTAACAACTGAAACCTTGACCTTATTTGTATTATATGTAAAGAGCTCATTCTTTATGTAATCCTAAAAAAAAAAAAGGCTAATCAAAGAAACTTCTACTATGAGAAACACAATGACATGTTTAAAGATTCAGATAAGGGGCACCTGGACAGCTAAGTCGGTTAAACGTCTGCATTCAGCTCAGGACGTCATCCCAGGGTCCTGGGATTAAGCCCTGGACTGGGCTCTCTGCCTGTGGGGAGCCTGCTTCTACTTCTCCCTCTGCCTGCCACTCTGCCTACTTGTGCTCTCCCTCTCCATGTATCAAATAAAATCTTAAAAAAAGAAAAAGATTCAGATAAGAAAGAATCAACATTTAAAAGTTTCCTGTTTGAGAGAAATAAGGGAAGTTGAATCTCAAAGCCAATAGCTCAAAAGTGCTGGGTCAAGTGGGGTGGCAGATGGGAGGTAGGGGATAAAGAAGAGATTCAGAAATTAAATTCACATATATTTCTAATAGTGATATCACTGTGGCAAGAGGAGCTACAAATTATGCTGGTTTCTGAAGAGTTACATGTGTTCACAGGGTGTAGCATATGAACGAATTAAGTGCCACCTGGAAGCATATGGCAAATACTTGCTTAGTGATTGCCTTCCAACTGACTTTTAGCCAAATCTTCAAGCGGAAATTATAAGAAATTATAACAATTATTTAAAAAGGAATTATAAAAAAAGCTAAAATTACTAAAATCGAATAAACTGTAACAGAATTTTAAAAAAGAAGGGATACAATTACAGAAAATCAGAGACTTGAAAAATAGGAACCTATTTTGAACAAATATATGATACTTGAAAATTTAGAGAAAATGGACTTTTCAGTTTATTTAGGTGGGAGGGGCACAAGGAAAAGGAGAGAAAGAATCTTTTTTTTTTCCAAGAATTTTTTTTAAAGATTTTATTTATTTGACAGACAGAAATCATAAATAGGCAGAGAGGCAGGCAGAGAGAGAGAGAAGGAAGCAGGCTCCCCGCTGAGCAGAGAGCCTGATGTGGGCTCCATCCCAGGACCCTGGGATCATGACCTGAGCCAAAGGCAGAGGCTTTAACCCACTGAGCCACCCAGACACCCCAAAAAGAGAAAAAATCTTAAGCAGGCTCCACACCCAGCACAGAGCCCCACACAGGCTCTCAACCCTGGCATCATGACCTGAGCCAAAAGCAAGAGTTGGACACATAACCTTCTGAGCCACACAGTCGCCCTGAGAAAATGGATATTTTAAAGAAAGATGTAATTTATTTTTTTTTAATTTATTTATTTGTCAGAGAGAGAGGGAGAGAAAGAGAGCGAACACAGGCAGATAGAGTGGCGGGCAGAGGGAGAAGCAGGCTCCCTGCCGAGCAAGGAGCCGGATGTGGGACTTGATCCCAGGACGCTGGGATCATGACCTGAGCCCAAGGCAAGGCAGCCGTTTAACCAACTGAGCCACCCAGGCGTCCCGAAAGATGTAATTTATTAAACTGACTATGGAAGAAACAGAATATATAAGTAGGCTTGTAACTTATAACCATGAAAGAAATTGATCAGTGTCTTAAAATCTACCACCTACTGTGGTTTGATTTCTCATGTAGCTTGACTTCTGAAAAAGAATAAATGCTGATTACACTTGCATTACCATTTCGAGTCAGTGACAATTCAGTTTTTCATCAGAAATGAATAAACCGACATTCTGATATCTAAACTGAATAAGAAGCAAAAAATCCTGAGTCATGCTAACCCCTAAGAATGGGAGTTGAATCCCTACTGAGTCCCACAGGTGGTCATGGTTCTCTTTGTGTTTAAGTCTTACATCCTTTATTTAGGGGATTTCCTTAGAAAAAGAAAAAAAAAGTTCTTTCAAAAATTTTCCTGAAAGGATGTGCAAAAAAAAATATTTTTTTAAGAAAATAAGCTGAACAGATATCTAAGGAAAATGGAAATGAGTAAGAAAATATCAAGACTTAAACCTTATTACATTTAAATGTGCTTAAGAAAACCCAGAAATTTGTGAATTTTCAAAAAATGATGCATAGAAGGAAACACCTTGAAACTTCTAAACCAAAGTCTCATGAAGCTTATTTATCAAAATCTCAATTATAACTGAAGAGTCAAATTAATACATAAGAAGAGTGATTCTTAGACTTAACTAGATAGTTCACTTTAATTCTATATGTGAATTAGAAATAACTAGAAGATTTATTAATAATTTTACTATGTATTAAACTGAACCATATAAAATTGTATACGAAATGATATTTTGGGGCGCCTGGGTGGCTCAGTGGGTTAAGCCTCTGCCTTCGGCTCAGGTCATGATCCCAGGGTCCTGGGATCGAGCCCCACATCGGGCTCTCTGCTCAACAGGGAGCCTGCTTCCCCCTCTCTCTCTCTGCCTGCCTCTCTGCCTACTTGTGATCTGTCAAATACATAAATAAAATCTTAAAAATTAAAAAAAAAAAAAGAAATGATATTTTACCATTTGAAGATACAAAAAAATGGCAATTCTATATGACCCAATGTGTTTATTAAAGGAGGGGGGAAAAAAGGTGTCCAGACTATGCTGAACTATTTTTAGTTGTTCGGTTAAAATTTATTTGTTACTAATTATTATCTTTTATTCTGTTTTAATACTCCCTGCAAACAAGCAAGAATTGGTGCAAATGGTTTATGAGAACATTGCAGGAGACATTTAAAGTGGACAGAATTCTATTTACTGAAATTTGGTTTATTTAAAACTGAGACAAAGATCACCATTATTCAAATCTTGCATTATTCAAACGTTATTCAAGACAGCAGTTGCAGAACACTGTACTGGGCAGGAATGTAGTTTGGTACCCAAAATTAAAGAACATATAATCAAGTAATATGAACTTCTACGAATATATTAATTGGAAATCAAAGAAATGTCAATAATTAGAACCGGTTTTATGGAAGTAGATGAATTGACATTGGTATTGAAGGTCACCTAAGCTTTGGCAGATAGGTGAAAACCATTAGCAAACATAAACACAGGGGAATAAATATGGCCAGTCTGAGATCAAAGAGCATCTATCTAAGACAATTTGCTGGAGAATATTAACAGAAAAGAGTGACCATGAAAGAAGGTGTTTTTTTTTTTTTTTCCAGTGCCTGACTGTCTAAAGATCTCTAGGAAGGTAATTATACCAAGAAAGTAATGTTTTAGGGAGACTAATCTGGTAATGGCAAGGAGGATAGCTTTCAGCAGAAGAAGATAGGAGTCAGTGACATCAGTTAAGACAGTCCTGCCATTATCAGACACATGAAAAAATGTTCATCATCACTAGCCATCAGGGAGATACAAATTAAAACCACATTGAGATACCACCTCACACCAGTTAGAATGGCCAAAATCAGCAAGACAGGAAACAACGTGTGTTGGAGAGGATGTGGAGAAAGGGGAACCCTCTTACACTGTTGGTGGGAATGCAAGTTGGTGCAGCCACTCTG
>PISX010023867.1:0-28922 GCA_004024625.1 Mellivora capensis | reverse complement strand
TGTTCTCCTCAAGGATTTTGATGGATTCCTTTCTCACATAGAGGTCCTTCATCCATTTTGAGTCTATTTTCATGTGTGGTATAAGGAAATGGTCCAGTTTCATTTTTCTGCATGTGGCTGCCCAATTTCCCCAACAGCATTTGTTCAAGAGACTGTCTTTTTTTCATTGGACATCCTTTCCTGCTTTGTCGAAGATTAGTTGACCATAGAGTTGAGGGTCTACTTCCAGGCTCTCTATTCTGTTCCATTGATCTAGGTGTCTGTTTTTGTGCCAGTACCATACTGTCTTGATGATGACAGCTTTGTAATAGAGCTTGAAGTCTGGAATTGTGATGCCACCAACTTTGGCTTTATTTTTCAATATTCCTTAGGCTATTGGAGGTCTTTTCTGGTTCCATATAAATTTTAGGATTATTTGTTCCATTTCTTTGAAAAAAAAAAAAAAAAGGATGGGATTTTGATAGGGATTGCATTAAATGTGTAGATTGCTTTAGGTAGCATAGACATGTTCACAATATTTGTTCTTCCAGTCCATGAGCACAGAACATTTTTCCATTTCTTTGTGTCTTCCTCAATTTCTTTCATGAGTACTTTATAGTTTTCTGAACATAGATTCTTTGCCTCTTTGGTTAGGATTATTCTTAGGTATCTTATGGTCTGGGGTGCAAATGTAAATAGGATTGACTCCTTAATTTCTCTTTCTTCTGTCCTGTTGTTGGTGTAAAGAAATGCAACTGATTTCTGTGCATTGATTTTATATCCTGACACTTTACTGAATTCCTGTAAAAGTTCTAGAAGATTTGGAGTGGAGTCTTTTGGGTTTTCCACATATAGTGTCATATCATCTGCAAAGAGTGATAGTTTGAATTCTTGGCCGATTTGGATGCCTTTAATTTCTTTTTGTTGTCTGATTGCTGAGGCTAGGACTCAGCAGTGGTGATAATGGACATCCTTGCAGTGTTCCTGATCTTAGTGGGAAAGCTCTTAGTTTTTCTCCATTGAGAATTATATTCGTGGTGGTTTTTTCATAGATGGCTTTGATGATATTGAGGTATGTACCCTCTATCCCTGCACTTTGCAGAGTTTTGATCAGGAAAGGATGCCGTACTTTGTCAAATGCTTTTTCAGCATCTATTGAGAGTATCATATGGTTCTTGTTCTTTCTTTTATTAATGTATTGTACCACACCGATTGATTTGCAGATGTTGAGTGAACCTTGCAGCCCTGGAATAAATCCCCCTTGGTCGTGGTGAATAATCCTTTTAATGTACTGCTGGATCCTATTGGCTAGTATTTTGGTGAGAATTTTCGCATCTGTGCTATTCAAGGATATTGGTCTGTAATTCTCTTTTTTGATGGGATCCTTGTCTGGTTTTGGGATCAAGGTGATGCTGGCCTCATAAAATGAGTTTGGAAGTTTTCCTTCCATTTCTATTTTTTGGAACAGTTTTAGGAGAATGGGAATCAATTCTTCTTTAAATGTTTGGTAGAATTCCCCTGGGAAGCCGCCTGGCCCTGGGCTCTGGTTTGTTGGGAGATTTTTGCTGACTGCTTCCATCTCCTTACTGGTTATGGGTCTGTTCAGGTTTTCCATTTCTTCCTGATTCAGTTGCGGTAGTTTATACGTCTCTAGGAATGCATCCATTTCTTCCAGATTGTCAAATTTGTTGGCGTAGAGTTCCTCATAATATGTTCTTATAACTGTTTGTATTTCTTTGGTGTTGGTTGTGATCTCTCCTCTTTCATTCATGATTTTATTTATTTGGGTCCTTTCTCTTTTCTTTTTGATAAGTCTGGCCAGGGGTTTATCAATCTTATTAATTCTTTCAAAGAACCAACTCCTAGTTTCGTTGATTCGTTCTTTTGTTTTTTTGTTTTGTTTTGTTTTGTTTTGTTTCTATTTCATTGATTTCTGCTCTGATCTTTACTATTTCTCTCCTCCTACTGGGTTTAGGAATTCTTTGTTGTTCTTCCTCCAGCTCCTTTATGTGTAGGGTTAGGTTGTGTATTTGAGACCTTTCTTGTTTCTTGAGAAAGGCTTGTATCACTATATATTTTCCTCTCAGGACTGCCTTTGCTGTGTCCCACAGATTTTGAACTGTTGTGCTTTCATTATCACTTGTTTCCATGAATTTTTTCAATTCTTCTTTAATTTCCTGGTGGACCCATTCTTTCCTTCGAAGGATGCTCTTTAGTCTCCATGTATTTGGGTTCTTTCCAAATTTCCTCTTGTGATTGAGTTCTATCTTCAGAGCATTGTGGTCTGCAAATATGCAAGGAATGATCTCAATCTTTTGATACCAGTTGAGACCTGATTTATGACCCAGGATGTGATCTATTCTGGAGAATGTTCCATGTGCACTAGAGAAGAATGTGTATTCTGTTGCTTTGGGATGGAATGTTCTGAATATATCTGTGATGTCTATCTGGTTCAGTGTGTCATTTAAGGCCTTTATTGCCTTGTTGCTCTTTTGCTTGGATGATCTTTCCATTTCAGTGAGGAGAGTGTTTAAGCCCCATACTATTATTGTATTATTGTCAATGTGTTTCCTCGATTTTGTTATTCATTGGTTTATATAGTTGACTGCTCCCAAGTTAGGGGCATAGATATTTAAAATTGTTAGATCTTCTTGTTGGACAGACCCTTTGAGTATGATATATTGTCCTTCCTCATCTCTTATTATAGTCTTTAGCTTAAAATCTAATTGATCTGATATAAGGATTGCCACCCCAGCTTTCTTTTGATGTCCATTAGTATGGTAAATTGTTTTCCACCCCCTCACTTTAAATCTGGAGGTGTCTTTGGGTCTTAAATGAGTTTCTTGTAGAAAGCATATTGCTGGGTTTTGTTTTTTTATCCATTCTGATACCTGGTGTCTTTTGATTGGGGGCATTTAGCCCATCTACATTCAGGGTAACTATTGAGAGATATGAATTTAATGCCATTGTATTGCCTGTAAGGTGACTGTTACTGTATATTGTCTGTGTTCCTTTCTGGTCTGTCACTTTTAGGCTCTCTCTCTGCTTAGAGGACCCCTTTCAATATTTCCTGTAGAGCTGGTTTGGAGCTTACAAATTCTTTTAGTTTTTGTTTGTCCTGGGAGCTTTGGATCTTTCCTTCTACTTTTAATGATAGCCTAGCTGGATATAGTATTCTTGGCTGCATGTTTTTCTTGTTTAGTGCTCTGAATATATCATGCCAGTTTTTTCTGGCCTGTCAGGTCTCTGTGAATAAGTCTGCTGCCAATCGAATATTTTTACCATTGTGTGTTACAGACTTCTTGTCCCGGGCTGCTTTCAGGATTTTCTCTTTGTCGCTAAGACTGTAAATTTTACTATCAGATGATGGGGTGTGGACCTATTCTTATTGATTTTGAGGGGGGTTCTCTGCACCTCCTGGATTTTGATGCTTGTTCCCTTTGCCATATTCGGGAAATTCTCTGCAATAATTCTCTCCAGTATACCTTCTGCTCCCCTCTCTCTTTCTTCTTCTTCTGGAATCCCAATTATTCTAATGTTGTTTCTTCTTATGGTATCACCTATCTCTCAAATTCTCCCCTCATGGTCCAGTTATTGTTTGTCTCTCTTTGGCTCAGCTTCTCTATTCTCCATCATTTGGTCTTCTGTATCACTAATTCTCTCTTCTGCCTCATTTATCCTAACAGTAGGAGCCTCCATTTTTTATTGCACCTCATTAATAGCTTTTTTGATTTCACTTCGGTTACATTTTAGTTCTTTTATTTCTCAGAAAGGGCTTTTATTTATCCAGATAGGGTTTCTCTAATACATTCCATGCCTTTTTGAGCCCACCTAGCACTTTGAGCTTCGTCATTCTGAACTCTAGATCTGACATATTACCAATGTCCCTATTGATTAGGTCCCTAGCCTACAGTACTGCCTCTTGTTCTTTTTTTTGTGATGAGTTTTTCTGCTCTGTCATTTTATCCAGATAAGAATATATGAAGGAGGGAATAAAATACTAAAAGGTGGCAAAGACCCCAGGAAAATGTGCTTTAACCAAATCAGAAGAGACCCCAAATCGTGGGGGGTTGGGGGGGTAAAAAGAAGTTCAGAAAAGAAAAAACGAAAAAAATAAAGAAAAATATAAAAAGAAAAAAAAATATTTATATATATTATAGTCTTGAATAGAACAGAGTCACCCACTTAATTTTGGGAGTATTTTGGTCTCTTAGAAGAAACTACCTCCCCAAATTTTAAAGAATGAAAAATATATATATATATATATATATACATACAAAATAAGGGTAAACACAATGAAGGGATGGAATATGACTATAAAGATGAAAATTATTTAAAATATTTCTTAAAAAAGGAGTGATAAGGTACGTTGGTTGGGGGAATAAAGAAAAAGAAGGTGGAGAGAATTTGCTCAGGCTGGAGACTAGAACAAAGCTCTGTGCCAGATTTAGGGTATATTTTGATCTCTTAGAAGAAGTTATATCCCAGATTTTTTTAGAAGAAAAAAGCCCTATGTGTATACAAAAAATAAAGTTAGATACAATGAAGGATAAAATTTGACTAGAATAATGAAGGTTCAAAAAGATTTTTTTTAATGAAAGTTATTGTTAAGGTAAACTAGGTAAAAAACTTTAAAAGAGGAAAGAGTAAAAGTTAAAAAAATTAGCATAAGAAAAAAATAAAATTAAAAACAATTAATTAACCTTGCAAGCCTAAAGAATCATGAGGAGAAAGCCATGCTTTCTCCTCCTTTGGAATTCTGCTGTTCTCCTTGGTAATTGAACTTGGTCTTGGCTGGATTTCTTGCTGATCTTCTGGGGGAGGGGCCTGTTGTAGTGATTCTCAAGTGTCTTTGCCTGAGGCGGAATTTCACCACGCTTTCCAGGGGCCAGGCTGAGTAATCCCCTCGGGTTCGCTTTTGGGAGTTTTTGTTCCCTGAATGCTTTCCGTAGAGTTCTGGAGGATGGGAATGAAAATGGTGGCTTCCCAATCTCCAGCCCGGAGGAGCTGAGGTCTCGCCCCCCCCCGTCTCAGTGCACCCTCAGAGAAAAGCGCTCAATCACTCCCATCTCCCTGGCCCCCCCAGCTGTGCTCTGAGCTCACCTGGCCTGTGACCAAGCATCTCTGTCTCTGGCATACAGCCCTGCCTGGAGTCTCCAAATCCAGCATATCCTTGCCCTCTTCCGGGAGGGTCCCTGGATCTTGTGGGGTCCCTGCTCAAACAGCAGTGGTCTGACTGTGCTCCAGATCACAATTTAAGGTAACCTTGAGTTGAGAGCTCACTCCTTGGCTCTGTCTCTGTAGCCAGCTTCCATGCTCCAATACCTGTGAGCTCTGCAACACTCAGACACCCCTGATCCTTCTGTGACCCCATGGGACCTGAGACCACGCTGTCCCCACGTGGGTTTCACCCCAGCTTAGCCTCTGGAGCAATGTCGCTCAGTGGAGCAGACTTTTAAAAGTTCTGATGTTCTGCTCCATTGCTCTGCCACTTGCTGGGAGCTGGCCCCTACCCCCGTGGTCTATCTTCCTGTCATTTTGGATTCACTTCTCTGCAGGTCCTACCTTTCAGAAAGTGGTTGATTTTCTGTTTCTAGAATTGTTGCTCTTCTACTCTTTGATACCCTTGTTGGATTTGTAGGTGTTCAGAATGGTTTGATAAACTATCTAGCTGTTCTCCTGCTACCTTATGTCATCTCAGCCTGCTACTCCTCTGCCAACTCGACTCCTCCCCCAGACAAACTAGATTTTAAACCAAAGATTGTAGTGAGGGATGCAGAGTGACACAATGTCATAATAAAGTGTTCTATTCAAGAAGAAGATCTAAGAAAGGTACATATTTATGATCCTAACAAGAAAGTGGCCAAATATATAAACCAATTACTAACAAATTAAGTCACTCATTGATAGTAATACAATAATAGTAGGGGACATTAACACCCCACTGACAGCAGTGGACAGATGATCCAAGCAGAAGATCAACAAGGTAACAAGGTCTTTGAATAAGAAGGGCACCCAATGGACTTCACAGATACATTCAGAGCATTCCATCCTAAAGCAACAGATTACACATTCTTCTTGAGTGCACATGGAACAGTTTCCAGAATAGATCCCATACTGGTTCACAAATCTGGTCTCAATCCATACGAAAGATTGGGATAATTCCCTACATATTTTCAGACCACAGTGCTTTGAAAATGGAACTCAATCACGAGAGGAAATTTGGAAAGAACTCAAATATATGGAGGCTAAAGAGGATCCTACTAAAGAATGAATGAGTCAACTAGGATATTAAAGAAGAATTTTAAAAAATTTATGTAAAAGAATGAAAATGAAAACACAACTACTCAGTACCTTTAGGATACAACGGAGGTGGCCTTAAGAAGAAAGTATATAGCAATACAAGCCTTTCTCAAGATACAAGAAAGGTCTCTATTACTTATAAGCTAAACTTAGACCCAAAGGAGTGGGAAAAAGAATAGCAAATAAAGCCTAAACCCAGCAGGAGAACAAAATTAATAAAGATTAGAGCATAAATCAATGAAATAGAAACCAAAAGAACAGTAGAAGAGATCAACAGCACTAGGAGTTGGTTCTTTGCAAGAATTAGTAGATTGATAAGCTTCTGGCCAGATTTAATCTTTAAAAGAAAAGATAAAAGACTCAAATAAATAAAATCATGAATGAAAGATGAGAGATCATAACCAAGACTGAAGAAATACAAAGAATGCTGGGAATATCATGAGCAATTATATGCCAACAAATTAGGCAAGATGGAGGCAATGGATGCATTCCTAGAAACATATAAATTGCTAAAACTGAAACAGGAATAAATAGGAAACCTGAACAGACCCATAACCAGCAAAGAAATTGAAGCACTAATCTAAAATCTCCCAACAAGGGACACTGGGTGGCTCAGCTTGTTAAGAGTCTGCCTTTGGCTCAGTTCATGATCCCAGGGTCTTAGGATTGAATCCCACATAGGGCTCCTTTCTCAGTGGGGAGCCTGATTCTCCCTCTGCTAGCTGATTCCTCTGCTTGTGTGCTCTCTCTCTCTCTCTCCCTCTCCCTCTCTCTCTGACAAATAAATAAATAAAAATACTTTTAAAAAATCTTCTAACAAATGAGAGTCTGGGGCTAGATGACTGAGGAGGATTCTACCAAACATTTAAAGAAGAACTAATACCTAATTTTCAGAAACTGTTTCAAAAAATAGAAATGGAAGGAACATTTCCAAACCCAATCTATGAGGCCAGCATTACTTTGGTCCCAAAAGCAGAAAAAGACCCCACCAAAAAGGAGAATTACAGACCAATATCCCTGAGGAACAATAATGTAAAAATTGTCACCAAGATACTAGCCCATAGGATCCAAGTATACATTAAAAGGATTATTCACCATGACCAAGCAGGATTTATTCCTGGACAGCAAAGTATTTCAACATTCCAATTAAATCAATGTGATACCCCACATTAATAACAGAAAGAACAATAATGATGTGATCCTCTCAATAGATGCAGTAAAAGCATTTGACAAAACAGACCATCCTTTCTTGATAAAAACCTTCCTCTATGTGGTGATAGAAGGAACATGTCTCAACATCATAAAAGCCACATATGAAAGACCCACAGTGAATATTGTCCTAAATGGGGAAAAATTCAGCTTTTTCCCTAAAGTCAGGAACATGACAAGGATGTAAACTATTACCACTGTTGCTCAAATTAGTACTGGAAGTCCTGCCCTCAGCAATTAGACAATAAAAAATAAAAGACACCTAAATTGGCAAAGAGGAAGTCAAACATTCACTCTTTGCAGACATCATGCAGAAAACCCAAAAGACTCTATCAAAAACTTGCTAGAACTGATATAGGAATTCAGCAAAGTTGCAGGATTACAAATCAATGCACAGAAGTTACTTACATTTCTATACACTAACAATGAGACAGAAGAAAGAGAAATCAAGGAATCAATCCCTTTTACAAGTGCACTAAAAACCATAAGATACCTAGGAATAAACCTAACCAAAGAGGCAAAGGATCTGTACTCTGAAAACTATACAAGACTCATGGAAAAAAATTGAGAAAGACATGAAGAAATGGAAAAACATTCCATGTTCATTGATATCGAAGTACAAATATTGTTAAAATGTCTATGCTGTCCAAAGCAATCTACACATTCAATGCAATCCCTATTAAAATACCATCATCATTTTTCAAGGAGCTGGAACAAATAATTCTATAATTTTTACGGAAACAGAAAAGACTCTGGATAGCCAAATGAATGTCAAGAAAGAAAGCAAAGGGGTGGCATCAAAATTCTAGACTTCAAACTATATTACAAAGCTATAATCTTCAAGATAGCATAGTACTGGCACATAGTACCATAAAAGAGACACATAGATCAGTGAATCAGAATAGAGAACCCAGAAAAGGGCCCACAACTCTATGGTCAACTAATCTTCAACAAAGCAGGAACACATATCCAATGGGAAAAAGTCAGTTTCTTCAACAAACAGTGTTGGGAAAATTGCATAGCCACATGCAGAAGAATGAAACTGGGCCACTTTCTGATACCATACACAAAAATAAGCTCAAAATGGGTGAAAGACCTATATATAAGACAGGAATCCATCAGAATCCATCAGAATCAGAACACAGGTACAAACCTCGTTGACCTCAGCTGCTGCAACTTATTGCTAGACCGCTCTCCAAAGGCAAGGGAAACAAAAGCAAAAATGAACTATTGGGACTTCATCAGGATAAAAAGCTTTTGCTCAGCAAAGGAAACAGTCAACGAATCTATAAGGCAACCTACAGAATGCGAGAAGATATTTGCTAATGACTTACCAAAAGGATAGTATCTATAAAGAACTTATCAAACTCAACACCCAATGAAACAAAAAATCTAGTCAAGAAATGGGCAGAAGATATGAACAGACATTTCTCCAGCAGACACATGAAAAAGTGCTCAAAATCACCCAGTGTCAGGGAAATACAAACCAAAACCTCAATGAAATACCACCTCGCACCAGTCAGAATGCCTAAAATTAAAAACTGAGGAAAGAAGAGATGTTTAAGAATTTAAATTAAAAATTAAAGGAGAAAAAATTCCAGTATACGACATACAATATTATATTATTTTCAGGTATACAGTTATAGTGATTCAACACTTCCAATCAACTCAGAGCTCATCCCAGTAGATAGACGTTTTAATCCCCATCACCTATTTCACTCATTCCCCCTTGCCTTTGCTAGCCAGCAGTTGCGCTTTATATTTGAGGGTTTTGGGTTTGTTTGTTTGTTTGGTTGGTTTTTTTTTTTTTTTTTGGTCTCTTGTTTGCTTTTGTTTTGTTTTGTCTTAATTCTTAAATTTCACAGGAGTGAAATCACATGGTATTTAGTTTTGTCTAACTGACTCAATTCACTTATTATAATACCCCCATGTCCATCCAGATGCTAAAAATGGCAAGATCTCAGGCAGGACTGCAGAAGAGTAGGGGACTTCATTTCATCTGGTCCATTGAATTTAACTGGATATCTATCAAACCATTCTGACACTCACAAATTCAGCCTGAAATGTAAGAAAATATATCTGGAACTCTACAAGTAGAAAAGTGATTCTTTTTTTGCAAGGTTGGAGGTGCAGTGATGTGAATCTGCAGGGAGATATCAGAAGATAAACAGAGGGCAGAGGGAGCCTCAGTAAGCTGTCTACTGGAAAGTGATATTCCACTGGAGAGCAAGATCAGAACCCTTGGAATTCTGCTCCAGGGAGAGATATCCCTTTCTGAAAGGGGTTCAGGACATGAAAAGAGAAAAATTCTAGGTGGGTCATTGTGGTCTCAGGAACCTAGGAGACACAGAATGAACAGGTTTCTTAAACAGGTAGAGTACCAAAACATTGGAGTGGGGAAACTGATTACAATCAACAAGCCCCGGAGGGGACTCTTAGCTCAGGTGGCAATAAACTGCAAGCTGGGCCAGTCAGTTGACTGCTTTCTGCCTGAGCACCCTAAAGGAATAGGACACATAAGCCCTTTACTATCCCTTGGGAGGGGCAAAATAGCTGCACCCATGACCAGGCAACAGCTCTCAGGGCAGTAGTGGCCCTGGAAAGGACAGAAAGGCTATACCTAACCATGGCCCCAGAGCAGAGGAGAAGGGTACATGCATGAACCTACAACTGCTCACAGTCCCAAAGCACAAAAAAGGGCAGTGACACTCCCAGGTCCCTTGGACTTCCCTCAGGAAGATTACAATGGGCATGCACTGCAAGAGACTTTAAAATTTGGCACACACAAAAGTGAAAGCTGTTTGTCCCAGAGGGCTTATTGAAGAGGGGGGACCTTGATCTTTTGGCTCTGAGCCAGAGATCCAGACATGGTCATTTTTACTCTGATCCTTTAAAGAGGCACAGAAAGCCTCCAGGGAACCAGCCACACAGAGGACCAGCTTACAGTGACACCAGCCCCCTGGCAAGGGTGGGGCTCTGCCATAGTGCAAATCAATATGGATATAAGTAAGATGTCAGAGATGGAATTCAGGTAGCAATTATAAAGTTAATAGCTGGGCTTCAAAAAAGCAGAAATGACAGAAGAGAATATCTAAGGGTGGAAATGAGACATAATCAGGCCAATTGTAAAAATACTACAACTGAGATGTAGTCTAAATTGGATGCTCTAAGAGCTAGGGTCAATGAGACAGCAGAGAGAATAAGTGATCTAGAGGACAGGATGATGGAAAGGACGGAAGGTAAGGAAAAGAGGGAAAGACAACTCAGAGCCCATGAAGAAAGCCTTTGAGAATTTAATGATGCCCTGAAAAAAACATTTCAGAATTACTGGGGTGCTTGAGGGGGTGGAGAGAGGGGTGTGGCTAGAAGGTACATTTGAGCAAATCATAGCTGAGAAGTTCCCTAATGTGGAGAAGGAAACAAGCATTCATGTCCAAGAGGTAGAGAGGACCCCTGCCCAAATCAATAAAAACAGATCAACACCCCGACATATAATAGTGAAGCTTGCAAACTTTAGAGAAAAAGAAACTATCCTGAGAGCAGCTCAGAGAGAAGTTTCCTTATGTACAGAAGGAGGAACATCAGAATAACATCAAACATATTCATAGAAATCTGGCAGGCCAGAAGGGCAGGCATGATATATTCTGGGTATTAAATGAGAAGAACATGCAGCTGAGAATACTTTATCAAGCAAGGCTGTCATTCAGAATGGAAGGAAAGATAAAGAGCTTCAAGGGCAGACAGAAACTGAAAGATTATGTGACCACCAAGGAAACTCTGTAAAAAATATTAAGGGGGATACTGTAAGTGAAGAGAGACCCCAAGAATAACATATACTAGAAAGAAACAGAGACAATCTACAGAAACAGGGACACTGCAAGCAACACAACAGAACTAAATTCATATCTTTCAATAGTAACTATGAATGAAAATGGGCTAAATGCTCTGATCAATAGACACATATCAGATTGGATAAAAAAGCAAGACCCATCCACAAGCTATATAAAAGAGACTCATTTTATTTATTTTATTTTAATATTATTTCATAGATTTTATTTTTTTTTTACGTTCAGTTAGCCACTGTATAGTACATTAGTTTTGATGTAGTGTTCAATGATTCATTAGTTAAGTATAACACCAAGTGCTCATCACAACCTGTGCCCTCCTTAATACCCATCACCCTGTTACCCCTCCCTCATCCTCCTCCCCTTCAAAACCCTCAGTATGTTTCCTGGGGTCCATAGTCTCTCACGGTCCATCTCCCTCTCAGATTTCTTCACCTTCATATCTCCCTCCCTTCCCCTATGGTCCTCTATGCTATTGTTTATGTTCCACATATGAATGAAACCATATGATATTGATTTTCCTTGCTTGACTTATTTCACTTAGCATAATCCCCTCCAGTTCCACCCATGTCAGTGCAAATGATGGGTGTTCATCCTTGCTGATGGCTGAATAATATTCCATTGTATATATGGACGACGTCTTTATCCATTCATCTCTTGATGGACATCTTTGCTCCTTCCACAGTGGCTATTGTGGACATTATTGCTATGAACATTGGTGTGCATGTGCCCCTTCATTTCACTACATCTTTATTCTTGGGGTAAATACCTAGCAGTACAATTGCTGAGTCATATTGTAGCTCTATTTTTAATATCTTGAGGAACCTCCATACACTTTTCCCAAGTGGCTGTACCAGCTTGCATTCCCACGAGCAGTGTAACAGGGTTCTCCTTTTTCCACATTCTCACCAACATTTGTTGCTTCCTGTTTTGTTAATTTTTACCATTCTTACTGGTATAAGGTGGTATCTCATTATGATTTTGATTTTTATTTCCCTGATGCTGATTGATGTCAAACACTTTGTCATGTGTCTGTTGGCCATTTGGATGTCTTCTTTGCAGAAATGTCTGTTCATGTCCTCTGCCCATTTCTTGATTGGATTATTTGCTCTTTGGGTGTCGAGCTTGATAACTTCTTTATAGATTTTGGATACTAGCCCTTTATCTGATATGTCGTTTGCGAATATCTTCTCCCATTCTGTAGGTTGTCTTTTGATTTTGTTGATGGTTTCCTTTGCTGTGCAAAAGCTTTTGATCTTGATGAAATCCCAATAGTTTATTTTTACCCTTGCATCACTTGCTTTTGGTGATGTTTCTAGGAAGAAGTTGCTGTGGCTGAGGTCAAAGAGGTTGCTGCCTGTGTTCTCCTCAAGGATTTTGATGGATTTCTGTCTTACATTGAGGTCCTTCATCCATTTTGAGTCCATTTCTGTGCAGGGTGTAAGGAAATGGTCCAGTTTCATTCTTCTGCATGTGGCTGTCCAATTTTCTCAACACCATTTGTTGAAGAGACTTTTTTCCCATTGGACATTCTTTCCTGCTTTGTAGAACATTAGTTGACAATAGAGTTGAGGGTCCATTTCTGGGCTCTCTACTCTGTTCCACTGATCTATGTGTCTGTTTTTGTGCCAGTACCATACTGTCTTGATGATTACAGCTCTGTAATAGAGCTTGAAGTCTGGAATTGTGATGCCACCAACTTTGGTTTTCTTTTTCAACATTCTTCTGGTTATTCGGGGTCGTTTCTGGTTCCATATAAATTTTAGGATTATTTGTTCCATTTCTTTGAAAAAAAATGGATGGGATTTTGATAGGGAATGCACTAAATGTGTAGATTGCTTTAGGTAGCATAGACATTTTCACAGTATTTGTTCTTCCAGTTCCGAGCATGGAATGTTTTTCCATCTTTTTGTGTCTTCTTCAATTTCCTTCATAAGTATTCTGTAGTTTCTAGAGTATAGCCCTTTTACCTCTTTAGTTAGGTTTATTCCAAGGTAGCTTATGGTTATTGGCGCTGTTGTAAATGGAATCAGTACCCTAATTTCACTTTCTATGTTTACATTGTAAGTGTATAGAAAAGCAAATGATTTCTGTGCATTGATTTTGTATCCTGCCACATTACTGAAGTGCTGTATGATTTCTAGTGATTTGTGGGTGGAGTCTTTTAGGTTTTCCACATAAAGTATCCTGTCACGTGTGAAGAGAGAGGGTTTGATTTTTTCTTTGCCAATTTGAATGCCTTTTATTTCTTTTTGTTGTCTGATTGCTGATGCTAGGAAATCAAGTACTGTGTTGAAAAATAGTGGCAAGAGTGGGCATCCTTGTTGTGCCCCTGATCTTAAGGGAAAAGCTCTCAGTTTTTTTCCCATTGAGAATGATATTCACCGTAGGCTTTTCATAGATGGTTTTTACGAATTTGAGGAATGTTCCCTCTATCCCTACACTCTGAAGAATTTTAGTCACGAAAGGATATTGTGTTTTGTCAAATGCATTTTCTGCATCAATTGAGAGGATAGTATGGTTCTTATCTCTTCTCTTATTACTGTGTTCTATCACATTGATTGATTTGTGAATGTTGAAACACCTTTGAATCCCAGGAATAAATCCCGCATGGTTGTGATGGATAACCCTTTTAATGAACTGATGGATCCTATTGGCTAGGAACTTGTTGAGAATCTTTGCATCCATATTCTTCATGGATATTGGTCTGTAATTCTTCTTTTAGATGGGGTCTTTGCCTGGTTTGGGGGTCAAGGTAATGCTGGCCTCATAGAGTGAGTTTGGAGTTCTCCTTCTCTTTCTATTTTTTGAAACAACTTCAAGAGAATAGGTATGGTTTCTTCTTTGAATGTTTGGTAGAATTCCCAAGGGAATCCATCAGGTCATGGACTCTTGTTTTTTGGGTGCTTTTTGATCACTGCTTCAATTTCATTACTGGTTATTTGTCTATTCAGGTTTCCAATTTCTTCTTGTTTCAGTCTTGGTAGATTATAGGTTTCCAGGAAGGCATCCATTTCTTCCAGGTTGTTTAATTTATTGGCATATAGTTGTTGATAATAATTTCCAATAATTATTTCTATGTCTTTGGTGTTAGTCATGATTTCTCCCCTTCATTCATAATATTATTAATTTGGGTTCCTTCTCATTTCTTTTGGATAACTCTGGCCAGTAGCTTATTGGTGTTATTAATTCTTTCAAAGAACGAATTTCTAGATTCATTGAATAGCTCTACCATATTTCTTGTTTCTAATTCATTGATTCCTGTTCTAATCTTCATTATTTCTCTTCTCCTGCTTGGCTTAGACTATATTTGCTATTTTTTCTCCAGTTCTTGAAGGTGTAAAGTTAGCTTGTGTATTCAGGATTTTTCTTTCTCTTTTTTCTTTCTTTGTTTCTTTCTTTCATATTCTCCTTCTTCTTCCTCTTCTTCTTCTTCTTCTTCTTCTTCTTCTTCTTCTTCTTCTTCTTCTTCTTTTTTTTGACTGAGTCTCGGATGGCTATGTATTTCCCCCTTAGGACCACCTTTGCAGTATCCCCTAGGTTTTGGCATTTTCTTTCTCATTGGTTTCCATGAATTAAGTTCTTTAATTTCCTGGTTGACCCAACCATTCTTTTTTTTTTTTTTTTTTTTTTTTTTGCCCCGAAGCCGGCTGTCCCTACGACCCAACCATTCTTAAGCAGAATGGTCTTTAGCTTCTAAGTGTTTGAATTTCTTCCCAATTTTTTCTTGTGATTGAGTTCCAGTTTCAAAGCACTGTGGTCTGAGAATATGCAAGGGATAATCTCAGTCTTTTGGTACTGGTTGAGACCTGATTTGTGACCCAGTATGTGGTCTATTCTGGATAAAGTTCCATGTGTGCTTGAGAAGAATGGTTGTTCTGTTGTTTTAGGGTGGAATGTTCTGTATAAATCCATGAAGTCCCTCTGGTCTGGTGTGTTATTCAAAGCTTTTGTTTCTTTGTTGATCTGCTTAGATGATCTGTCTGTTGCTGAGAGTGGAGTGTTGAGGTCTCCTACTATTAAGATATTATCAATATGTTTGTTTGGGTTAACAGTTGGCTTATGTAGTTGACTGCTCCCATGTTGGGGGGCATAGCTATTTAAAATTTTTAGATCTTCTTGTTAGATAGACCCTTTTAGCATAATATAGTGTCCTTCTTTATCTCTTACTACAGTCTTTAGCTTAAAATTGAATTTGTCTGATATGAGAATTGCTACCCCAAGTTTCTTTGGAGGTCCCTTGGCATGAAAAATGTTTCTCCACCCCCTCACTTTCACTCTGGATATAACTTTAAGTTTAAAATGAGTCCCTTGTAGACAGCATATGGGTGGATCCTGTCTTTTTATCCCATCTGCAACGCCGTGCATTTCATGGGAGCATTTAGACTGTTCACACTGAGAGTGATTTTTGAAAGATGATTTTATTGCCAAAGTGTTGCCTGTGAAGTCCTTCTTTCTATAAATTGTCTCTATTAATTTCTAGTCTATTACTCTTGGGGTCTTTCTTATTTTATAGAACCCCCCCTTAATATTTTTTTGCAGGGCTGGCTTGTTGTCACATATTCTTTTAGTTTCTGCCAGTCGTGGAAACTCCTTTTCTCTTCATCCGCTCTGAATGACAGTCATGACGGATAAAGTAACCTTGGCTGCATGTTCTTCTCATTTGGTATCCTGAATATGTCCAGCCAGTCCTTTCTGTCTTGCCATGTCTCTGTGGACAGGTATGACATTATTCTGATGTTCCTCCCCCTGTACATTAGAAATCTCTTCCCCCCTCACAGCTTTCAAGATTTTTTCCTTGGATATAAGATTTGCAAGTTGTGCTATTTTATATTGTGGCATTTGTCTGTTTTCATTGATTCTGGGAGGGGTCCTCTCTGCCTCATGGACATGAATGCTTGTTTCCTTCCCCAGATTAGGAATGTTCTCAGCTATGATTTTCTCAAATGTACCTTCTAGCTCGCTCTCTCTCTCTCTCTCTCCATCCCCTCAGGCATCCCAATAATCCTGTGATTGGAATGTTTCACGGCATCATTAATGTCTCTCATTCAGATCTCTTGGTTTTTAGGTGTTTTTCCCAGGCCTCCTTGGTTTCCTCCTTTTTTGTCATCTTCTAGTCTACTAATTCATCCTTCTGCCTCATTTGCCCTGGCAGTCAGAGTATTCAGTTCAGACTGCATTTCATTCATAGCATTTTTACATTTGGCCTGATTTGATCTCATTTCTGACCCTAGAGATTCTATATTGCTGCTATATTTTTCTAAAGCCTAGATATCAACTCATAATTGTTACTCTAAAGTCTACTTCTGACATCTTGCTTATGTACGTATCCATTAAGTCTGTGGCAGGAACCACAGTCTATGATTCTTTTCTTTGTTGGGAGTTCCTCCTCTTAGTCATTCTGTTGGGTGTTTGAGGGAATGTACAGAGTCCAAAGTATTAACCATGATCCAAATAAGAGGCACCTCTTTTATAGGGACCTTAGGGTTGTTGTCCTCTTGTTCTTCCATCCTGTCTTCTGGGGGAGGGACCTGCTGTGCTGTTACTCAGGCAACCCTGTTTGGGCAGAGTTGCTCTGCCCCCTGTGGAGGAGTGGTGAAATGGGTTCCATGAAATCTGGTTTTGAGGGGGAGGGTGGTCCTCTGGCGGCTTTCCCTGGAGACTTTTTGTGTCTCTTCTGAGAGTCAGAGCAGAAGGGACTGCATCCAAACATGTCTCAGAACAGAGAGATCACAGTCTGCTCTTCAATGACCTCTCCATGCCACACTATCTTCATTTCTATCAGTGCTGCTAAAACCCTCAGTCTCCTGGGTTGTGTGCCCTACAGCAACACTCCCAGCTGTTGCTCCCAGGTCTGGGCATGTCTCTGCCCTTTGGGCCCCTAAAACTACAAGCTGCCCCTTGTTTATACCTGTTCACTTACAGTTCCAGGCTCCTGTTTGGGGGGGGTGCCCTAAAGTCCTTCCCCCTTCCACTACCCGTCTGTGAGTCTGTAACTTGTCCCCAGCATGGGAGGCTTTTGTGCTCCAGTGTTATCTAGGGCATATTTATGCAGGCTCCCTCCCCCTTCTCTTTATCTTCTGATATCTGCCCCCATCATCATGGTTCCCTGCTTCATACCTCAAGACCATCCACCGGAGATATTTTGTTTGTAGAGGTCCAGATACATCTTCTTATATCTCATGCTGGTTTTGTGAGTGTTCAGAATGGTTCAGTAGATATCCAGCTTAATTCAGGGGACTGGTTAAAATAGGGTCCCCTGTTCCTCTGCCAGTTTTTTTTTCTCCCATGTATAGCAAATTTCTGCGTGGATACCTGGATTCTTAGATAATGTAAATAATGATGAAAAAAATATTAAGGTGTTTTGAATTAGTGTTTCATTTTCTTTGTGTAAATACCCATCAGTGGAGTTATTTGGTCATGTGGTAGTTCTATGTCTAATTTTTTGAGGAAATGCCATACTGTTTTTGACAGTGACTACTCCAGTTTGCATTTGCACCAGCAATGCGTGTGGGTTTCTTTACTCCATATCCTCAGCAACACTTGTTGCTTATTGGTTTTTTGTTTTCTTTTGCTTTGTTTTGTTCTGAACGTTGTAAGGTGATATCTCATTTTAGCTTGGATTTTTATTCTCTGATGATTAATGATATTGAGCATTTTTTTATGTGCTTTTGGACATCTATATGTCTCTGAAGAAATGTCTGTTCATCTCTTCTGCTCATTTTTAAATGGAATTATTTGGGTTTGTTTTGGGGAGTTGAGTTGAGTTGAGTTCATTATATGTTTGGATACTAAGCCCTCATCAGATCTATCATTAGCAAATATCTTTTTATTTTGTCAGTTGTCTTTCTGTTTTGTTGATGTTCTACTTTGATGTTTTTGATGTTCTGTTCTACTTTGATGTGGTCCCCGTTGTTTATTTTTGCTTTTGTTTCCCCTCCCTCAGAAGACATATCTAGAAAAACGTTGCTACGGCTAATATCAGAGACTTTACTGCCTGTGCTCTCTTCTAGGTTGTGTTTTTGTTTGTTTGTTTGTTTGTTTTTTTATGAGTTTCAGGTTTCACATTTAGGTCCATAATCCATTTTGAGGTTATTTTGATGTGAGCGGTCCAGTTTCTTTCTTTTGCTTGTAGCTGTCCAGTTTTCCCAGGACTATTTGTTGAAGGGATTGTCTTTTTCCCATTGCATATTCTTACTGTTTTGTCAAAGATTGGCTATATAATCCTGGGTTTACTTCTGGGATTTCCATTCTGTTCTGTTTATCCATGTGTCTATTTTTGTTCGGGTACCGTAGTGTTTTGATTACTGCACTTCCTAGTATTTCTTGAAGTCTGGAATTGTGATAGCTTTAGCTTTGCTCTTCTCTCAATTGCTTTGCTATTCAAGGTCTTTTGTGGTTCTAATTTTAGGGTTTTAAGATTATTTTAGGATTTTAATTTTGGGACGGTTCACTGGGATTTTGATAGGGTTTGCATTGGATCTGTAAATCGCCTTGTGGGTTTTACTGATATTAAATTTTCCTACCAACGAGTGGGGTATATCTTTCCATTTTTTCATCAGTTTTTTATAGTTTTCAGAGTACAGACCTTTTACATCTTTGTTAAGGTTTATTTCTAGTTATTTTATTCTGTTTGGTGCAATTGTAAATAGGATCATTTTCTTAATTTCTCTTTCTGCTGTTTCATTATCAGTATACAGAAATGCGACAGATTTCTGTATATTAATTTTGTATCTTGTGCCTTTATTGAATTCATGACCAGTTTTACCAGGTTTTTTTGTGGACTTATTTCGGGTTTTCTGTATATAGTATCACATCATCCACACATAGCAAAAGTTTTACTTCTTCTTTATGAATTTGGATACCTTTTATTCCTCTTCCTGATCTGATTGCTATGGCTAGGACTCCAGTACTAAGTTGGATAAAAGTGATGAGAGTGGGCATCCTTGTTTTGTTTCTGCTCTTAGGGGAAAACTCTCCATTTGTCAACAATGAGTATGATGTTAGGTATGGTTTTTCATAGATGGCCTTCATTATGTTGAGGTATGTTCCCTATAAATATACTTTGTTGAAGGTTTTTATCATGAATAGATGCATTTTGTGAAGTGCTTTTTCTGCACCTATTGAAATGATCCTATAGTTTTTATCCTTTCTCCTGTGTATGTGATATATCACATTGATTGATTTGCAAATATTGAACCATGTCTGCATCCCCAGAATAGATCTCCCTTGATTGTGATAAATGATTTTTCAATGCGTGTTTAGATTCAGTTTGCTAATATTTTTTGAGGATATTTGCATCTATATTCATCAGAGATATTGGCCTGTATTTTTTTCCCTTCCTTTCCTCTTTCTTTCTTTCTCTCTTTCTTTGGTTTTGGTCAAGGTAATGCTGGCTTCTTGGAATGAATTTGGAAGTTTTCTTTCCACTTTTATTTTTTTGGAATCCTTTCAGAAAAATAGGTATTAACTCCTCATTAAATGTTTAACAGAATTCACCTGTGAAGCCATCTGGTCCTGCATTTTGTTGGGAATTTTTTATTAGTGATTCAATTTCATTATCAGGAATTGGTTTGTTCAATTTTTTTTCTTTCTGAATCAGTTTTGCAAGGTTATATGTTTCTAGAAATTTATCCGTTTCTTCTAAGTTGTCCAATTTGTTGACATATGCTTTTTCATAATATTATCTTATATTCCTTTGTACTTTGATGGTGTCAGTTGTTATTTCTCCTCTTTAATTTCTGATTTTGTCTATTTGAGACCTCTCTTCTCTATATCTTCTCTTTCCCTCTATCTCTCTCTGTATTTTTTTTTTTTTTTTATGAGTCTGGCTAAACATTTATCAATTTTGTTAATCTTTTCAAAGCAACAGCTCCTGGTTTCATGGTCCTGTTTTGTTGGTTTTGTAGTTTCTATTGTTTATCTCTACTCTAATCTTTGTTATTTCCTTCCTTGTATTAGCGCTGGGTTTGTTTGTTTTTCTTTTTCTAGTTCTTTTAAGTGTAACGTTGGGTTGTTTATTTGAGATTTTTTTTGGTTCTTTACATAGGCCTGTATTGCTATAATCTTCCCTCTTAGAATAGTTTTTGTCTCATCCCAAAGATTTTGGACTGTTGTGTGTTTATTTTCATTTTTCTTCACGCATTTTTTAATTTCATCTTTGACTTTTTGGTTATCCCAGCCATTGTTTAGCAGCCTGTTATTTAGCCTCCGTGTATTTGTGTTCTTTCTAGATTGTTGTCTTGTAGTGTTTCATAGTGTTGTCAGAAAGATGCATAGCATGACTTCTGTCTTTTTTAAATTTTTTAAATTTCTTTTCAGAGTAACAGAATTCATAGTTTTTGCACCACACCCAGTGCTCCATGCAATGCGTGCCCCCCACAATACCCACCACCTGGCTCCCCCAACCTCCCACCCCCCGCCCCTTCAAAACCCTCAGGTTGTTTTTCAGAGTCCATAGTCTCTCATGGTTCATCTCCCCCTCCAATTTCCCTTGACTCCCTTCTCCTCTCCATCTCCCCTTGTTATTTGTTATGCTCCACAAATAAGTGAAACCATTTAATAATTGACTCTCTCTGCTTGACTTATTTCACTCAGCATAATCTCTTCCAGTCCTATCCATGTTGCTACAAAAGTTGGGTATTCATCCTTTCTGATGGAGGCATAACACTCCATAGTGTATACGGACCACATCTTCCTTATCCATTTGTCCGTTGAAGGGCATCTTGGTTCTTTCCACAGTTTGGCAACCATGGCCATTGTTGTTATAAACATTGGGGTACAGATGGCCCTTCTTTTCACCACATCTGTATCTTTGGGGTTTGGTGAGACTTGTTTGTGGCCTAAAATGTGATCTATGTTTGAAGAGTGTTCCACGTAAATTTGAAAATAATGTGCATTCTTGTTTTTGGATGCAATCTTCCGAATATATCTGTTAAGTCCTTCTGGTCCAGTGTGTCATTCAAAGCCACAGTTTCCTTGTTGATTGTCTTTTTGGATGATCTACCCATTGATGTCAGTGGGGTGTTAAAGCCCCCTACTATGATTGTATTATCATTAATGTGTTTCTTTAATTTTGTTATTAACTGGTTTATATAATTGGCAGTTCCCATGTTAGGGGCATAAATATTTGCAATTGTTAGATCTTCTTATTGGGTAGACCCTTTAATTATGATATTGTGTCCTTCATCATCTCTTATTATGGTCTTTGGCTTAAAATCTAATTTTTCTGGACTCCTGGAAGCAAACTGAGGGTTACAGGGGGGTGGGCATGAGGGGGTTGGGTAACCAGGTGATGAGTATTAAGGAAGGCACATGTGATGAGCACTGGGTTCTGTACACAACTACATCAAAAACTAATGATGTACTATATGCTGGTTAACTGAACATAATTAAAAAAATAAATAAAAATAAGATCTGGTTTGACTGATATAAGGATTGTTACCCCAGCTTTCTTTCGATGTCCATTAGCATGATAAATGGTTCTCCACCTTTCATTTTCAATATTGAGGTGACGGGTCAATGATTCTCTCATAGACAGCATATTTATAGGTCATGTTTTTTATCCAATATGATACTCTGTGCCTTTTGATTGGGATATTTAGCTCATTTATAGTCAGAGTAACTATTAAAAGAAAAGAATTTAGTGCCATTTTATTACCAACAAAGTCACTTTTTTCTGCATATTGTCTCTGTTCCTTTCTGGTCTTTGTTACTTTGGGGCTCTCTCTTCACTATAAGGATCCCCTTAATATTTCCTGCAGGGCTGGTTTTTGTTTTTGTTTTTTAAGATTTTATTTATTTATTTGACAGACAGATATCACAAGTAGGCAGAGAGACAGGCAGAGAGAGAGAGAAAGAGGAGGAAGCAGGCTCCTTGCCTAGCAGAGAGCCCAATACGGGGTTCATTCCCAGGACCCTGTGATCATGACCTGAGCCAAAGGCAGAGGCTTTAACCCACTGAGCCACCCAGGCACCCCTATATTTCCTGCAGGGCGGGTTTAATGATCATAATGCTTTTTGTTTGTTTGTTTCCTGGAAGCTCTTTCTTTGTTTCTCCTTCTATTTTGAATGATAGCTTTGATGGATAAACTATTCTTAGCTGCATATTTTTTTCATTTAGCACAATATATCATGTCAGTCCTTTCTAGCCTGCCAGATCTCTGTAGATAGGTCTTCTGCCACTCTAATGTTTCTACCCTTTTAGGTTAAGGACCTCTTGTCCCAAGTGCTTTCACGCTTCTCTCTTTGTCTCTGATATTTGCAAGTGATTATTTTATGTTGAGGTGTGGACCTACTTTTATTGACTTTGAGGAGGGGTTTTCTGTGCCTCCTGGAGATGAACGCCTGTTTCCTTCCCAGATTAGGGAAGTTCTCAGCTATAATTTGCTCAAAGACACCTTCTTCCCCCTCGTTCTTTCCTCTCCTTCTGGGATTCCTATTATTCTAATATTGTTTTGCTTTATTTTATCATGTATGTCTCAAATTCTCCCCTCATAATCCAGTAGTTGTTTACCTCTTTTTCTCAGTTTCTTTATTTTCCATAATTTTTCTTCTATATCACACATATTCTCTTCTACCTCATTTATATTAGCAGTTAGAACCTCCATTTTTCATTGCATCTTATTAATACCTTTTTAAAATTTCAACTGATTAGACTGTAATTTCTTTTATTTCTCCAGAAAGGGATTCTCTAGTGTCTTCTGTACTTTTTTCACACCCGGCTAGAATCTTTATAACTGTTATTCCCTATAACTATTACTCTGAACTCTAGTTCTGACATCTTACTTATATTCATACTGATTAGATCCCTAGCATGGCAGTCAGTACTGCCTCTTGTTCTCTTTTTTGAAGTAAGTTTTGCCATTTTGTCATTCTGTCCAGAGAAGAATAGATGAATGAGAGAAGAAACACTAAAACAGCAACAACGACCCCAAAGAAATATACACTAAACAAATTAGAAAAGGTCAAAAACTAAAAAGAAAAGAGAGAGAGAATATATAATTAGATAGGTGTATGGAACAGAGCAATACACTAGATTCTGGGTGTATTTTGGTATATTGTTAGAAGAAACTACATCCTAAAATTATAAAGAAAGAAAACCATAAAAAATATATATTTATATATATATATAAATATATATAATATAATAATATATAATATAATACATATTATATATAATATATACATATAAACAAAATTAAATACAATGATAGCATGTAATGTAAACATGAAAATTTTAAAAAGGCTTTTAAAAAAGAGTTGATAAAATAAGAAAATAGTTTTAAAGGAAAGAGAAAAAAATTAAAATTGAAATACTAATGAATCTTGAGAAAAAAACATGAATTCTATAAGCTATTTTCCCCTAGTGCTGGTGTTTACAGTTCTGTGTGATGGGAAACTTGGTATGAGCTGCATGACAGAGAAAAACAAATACCATATGATCTCACTATATATGGAATCTAAAAAAACAAAACAATTTAAAAAAATGATGTTCCTTGTTATAGAAAACTGATTGGTGGCTGTTGCTGAGTGGGGGGTAAAATTGGTTAGGGAGGTAAATGGTACAAAAAACAATATAAAATAAGTAAGTTGTGGGGTGTAATTGCAGCACAGTGAATACAGTATAGTTTACAGTGTATTGAATATTTGAAAGTTGCTAACAGAATAGATTTTAAAAATCTTCATTAGCAGGGTGCCTGGGTGGCTCAGTGGGTTAAAGCCTCTGCCTTCAGCTCAGGTCATGATCTCAGGGTCCTGGGATCGAGCCCCGCATCGGGCTCTCTGCTCAGCAGGGAGCCTGCTTCCTCCTCTCTCTCTCTCTGTCTGCCTGCCTCTCTGCCTACTTGTGATCTCTGTCTGTCAAATAAATAAATAACATCTTTAAAAAAATCTTCATTAGAAGAAAAAATTTGTAATTATACTTGTCATCATTTTGCAATATATATAAATATTGCATCATTTTGTGGTACACCTGGAACTAATATAAAGTTGTATGTCAATTATACCTCAATTAAAAACATGACACAAAGATGTCCTCAAATATTTGGAAATCAAAGAGTTCTAAGTATGAAAGGATCAAAGGGAAAGTCACAAGAAATTAAAACATATATTGACTAATTGAAAATAAATGTCACATATCAAAGCAGTCATTAGAAGGAAATTTATAACACTCAATGTCAATATTAGAAAAGAATAAAGACATAAAATCAGAAATCTATATTTCCACCTCACATCTAAAGAGAAAAGAGTAAGTGAAACTGAAAACAAGGAGAAGGAAGGAAATAAGAAAGATCATAACAGATGTTAGTGAAGTAAAAAAATTGGAGAAAATCCATGAAACAAAAAGTCAGCAGCTTGAAATGATCAATAAATATGATAAACTTTTAATCAGACTGAACAAAACAAAGAAGACAAAAATTATCAATATAAAAAATGAAACAAGGAACATCAATACTGTTCTCATGGACATTGAAAGGATAACAAGGAATACTAAGAACTTTATGCTCACAAATTCAACAAGTGAGAAAAATAGACGAATTACTTAAAGGACATGAACTGCCAAACCTCACAAACAAAAGAGACAAAGTAAATAGTCCTACATCTACTAATTAAAAATCTTCCAAAAACAAAAGAAGAAAGTGAAAAAGACATATAGAGAAAAAAGAGAGAGACCGAGAGACAGAGAGAAAGAGAAAGAAAAAAATGTCCAAGCCGATATTTTTTCACTAGTAAATTTTACCAAACATTTAAAGAAGAAATAATACTAATTCTACACAAACTTCTCCAGAAGAGGAAGGAACACCTTCCAACTCATTCCTTGAGGCCATTACACTCTCATACCACACAGAAGAAAACAAAACACAATTACAACAGAAGACTAATGAAGCAATCCCTATGGATATAAGCACAATAATACTCAATAATGTTAACAATGCAATTACAGCAATATATGAAAAGGATGATACCTCACCACCAAGTGATATTCCCTCCAGGAATGCAAAGCTCTTCAAACACTGGAAAAAATCAGTCACTCTAATTCCTGGCATTAGCAGATATAGTAAGAAAAATACTGCGAATTTCAATAGAGGCAGAAAAACATTTCAGGAATATTTACCATCCATTTTCTACTAAAAAAATTTCATCAAACTAAGAATAGAACTCCTTTAACCTAATGGACACTATTCATATTAACAAACAAAACAAAACAAAAAATAAAAATCAATATCATTCCTAATCATAAAAGACAAAATGCTTTCTCCGAACATCAAGAACAAGAAAAAAATATCCTCTTTCAGGGCACTTGGGTGGCTCAGTTGGTTTGGCATCTGCAGTTGGCTCAGGTCATGGTCCCACAGTCCTGGAATCAAGCCCCAGGTTGGGCTCTCTGCTCAGTGGGGAACCTACTTCTCCCTCTCTCTCTGCCTGTTGCTCCCCTTCCTTATGCTCTCTATCAAATAAATAAATAAATAAAATCTTTTAAAAAAATGTATCCTCTCTCACCAATCTATAATATATGCTACTCAAAGTCCTAGCTTGTGCAATAAGACAATAATTTTTTTTTAAAAAAATGTATACTTACTAGAAAGGAAGAAACAGAACTGCCTCTGTTCACAGGATACTTTTATTTTGCGTCAAAAAAAATCCCCCAAATTCCATAAAACCTCCTAAACTAATAAGTGAGTGGAAATGTCACAAAATACAAGGCCACATTACAAAAGTATTCCTGTGTTCCAGCAATGAAAAATTGGAACTCAAAATTATAAATGGCACTAAATAAATAAAATACTTAGGTATAAACAACAAAATATGAGCAGGAGTTATACGCTAAAAACTACAAAACACTGATGAAAGACATAAGAGAAGATTCAAATACATGGAACACAAAGTGTGTTCATAGATTGAGAGCTCAATAATGTGATGATGCCAATTTCTTCTAATTAGCCTATAGATTCAAAACAATCTCAGTAAAAATCCCACCAACATTTGTTCATAGATATAGACAGGCTAACTCTAAACTTATCTAGGAAAGACAACGGAAAAAAGAGACAAATCAATTATGAAAAAAAGGATACAGTTTTAAGGCTCACACTCTATTCTCACCCTATTCTAAGACTTACCAGAAAATTGCCATAATTTGGACGTTGTGGTATTGAAGAAAGGATAGATATGCACAACAATGGAACAGAATAGAGAGGACAGAAATTGACCTGAATATGATTAGACAATTTTTGACAGCTTGCTAGGGCAATTCAATGGAGAAAGAAATTTCTTTCAAGAATGTTGCTGAAAAAAGTGTATACCAATATGGTATGTGTGTGTGTGGGATGGGGGAGATGAACAAGTTAACCCATATGTTCCCTAGAGAAAAGGTTTGTGATGACAATTTCTCTCTTCCAACTTAATTTACCTATGTTGAACCTCCTAATAATTCCAGTGCCTCCATGGAGCACTTTCACTGTACCATACTTCTTTTGTGTAAATGTTCATTGCCTTCATTTTGGACTTGTAACCTCACAAGTTCCTTGAGTGAGTGAGTCAATCCCCATTCTGATGGTAAAGGGAAATGTTTTGGAACGATTTGCCATAGGTCAGAAAGCTAGAAAGCTGCACAACCACACTCTTTGCTCACCCTCAGACAAACATCCACCTATATCCACACTCCACTCTGAGTTTAATCAGACCCCTCAAGTCTCACAATTCTATTTCTGAGCTCTTGATTCTTGACTGCTTTGCTTAATCCTTACCCCTAGGGCTATTCTACTAGAGGCTTCCCCATCTCCTTGCATGGGACTTCTCTTCATGCTGTTCCTCAGGACAAACCCAGCATGTGATTCTTTATCCTTCCTCTGATATCTTCTTCCACCAAGTCAACAAAACCACAAGGTCTGTCTTCAAAACACATCAGGAATGCAGTCTCTTCTCACACCTTCTCTCATTCTTGACCAATCCACCACCATGGCTCACATGAACAACTAAATAAGCACCTTTAGGTGCATTAGATCTGGCCCATTGACCACCACAATAATCTACTTGCCAAACTCCTTCCAAAGATTAAATTAGCATGCCCTTCCTGTGGTGGTTTCCATCATAGTTAGAATAAATTCTGAAGCAAATACCATGCACTCCAGTGTCCTACATCACTTGGTCCCTGATTACTTGAAAGACCTCCTTTCCTACCACTCATCCATTGTTCACACTACTGCACCCCAGGGGCCCAACAGTTAGTCAATGGACATGGCAAGCTCCTTGCATTTTCATGACCTTGGCACGTATTGTTCCCTCCACCTGGGATGCTCTTCCTACATATATGCACACTTTGTGTCTCTGCTCAACTTCCAGGTCTTCAGAGAGGCCTTCTCTAAGCACCAATTTGAAATATCCTCCTTTTCAACATATGCTTCTTTATTCTTCTTCTTAGCACCAGTACAACCTGACTCTATGTCACCTTTCACTTTCTCCACTGTTTCTTCTATTTCTCCTCTATGAAATAAAGCTCAATGCTCCCCTATGAAGTCCCCTCAACAGGGACTTGGTTCTTTTTATTCCCTGAAATATCTGTAGTACTCATTTGGAAATGAGCTGAGGGCTGCTCAAGGAGCTCTAGATCTTCACATGCTGTGACTATTTAATTAATGCTGAATGAACAATTGAGATACCAAATGAATGAAGGCAACTGGATTGTGTGCCAAAGCCCTTGACCATAACTTCTCACCTAACTGCCTGTTGGTAAGCTTTCTATTCTTTTTTGTTTGTTTTTTCTTTTTTATTTCTTTTTTTATTTAAGCTTTCTATTATTCATTGTGTAGAGTAGCAACCTTTCTTCTTACCATTTCTCAGATTAACCCACAGTTGGTTTTGTTGTCATTGTTTTCATTTACTGTTCTGGGGGAAGCATCCAACCTGTGCAGCATCTGAGCTGAAGTCAACATATCGGGTACATTGTGATCCAGATGGGAAGCTTCAAGTGTGGATAGAGGTGCAACTGAGGCTTTGGTTTGGACACCAAAAGAAAAAGTCACAAAGAGCAAGTGATAAAAAGAGAGTCCAGACCAATCCCACTTTCTTCATTACCCACCTTTGTGACTTTTGGCAAATGACTAAAAAATCTGGGCTGCATTTGAAAAAAGTGGGCAATAAGCATGTCAAACCTCATCTTGCTATGGGTGTCAAACATGCTAGAAGTAACTTGGTCCACAATTAGCTTTCAATAAAAGTTCTGCCATTACAACTATGCAGGAGAAAAGACATCTCAACAAAGATCATTAAAGTTTACCTCCCTTTTTCTTGATGATGTTCCCCAAAATGTGATTTCATTTGTCTCTTGCTGTGTTGACTTAGGGCTGCTACAATAGGAGAGAGAAGTCCAGCTGACCTGGGAGCTGTGATTTCACATCATCTGCTCCAAAAATGTCCTACTTCAGAGAAACAGTATGTCATCTCCCAGACCTTGAGCTAGACAGAAGTTAGGACACAGACTGTATTACCACTAACCCAGCTGGTAAGAAGACTACAAGATGTCTTCAGACCGAAGCATGGAAGATTAAGGGCGAGGGGTTTCCCCTTTCTTTTTTTTTCTTTTTTTTT